>VZRE01005844.1:44462-117398 GCA_013396775.1 Cephalopterus ornatus | reverse complement strand
AGGGACACGGCCGGGGGTTGTGGCCGAGGCGGGGTGGCATCCCCTGCCCGGTGCTCCCTGGTGAAGATCCTCAGCAGGAAAACGAGCAGCAGTCGTTAGTTCTTGTTGAGGGCTTTGTAAAGATGCTTTTCCCTATCCCAGACAGGCTCAAAGCTGATCGGCATCTTGAGCGATGTCCTACTGTTCTCCAACCCAGAATGGTATTTATTTTCTAATGTGCAGTAAAAGACTGAAGAAGAGCCGGTTTTCACACTGACCATTCCATAGATCACCAAGAGCGTTATATATTTCTGTAACCTTTATTATATGTAACTTTCATTACCGTTAATGCAGACTGAGTTTAGCAAAGATTTAACTGTGCCAAAAGCCCAAGATTCAAGACTTGCTGAGAGATGTTCCTCATGTCAGAGGACAAAGGACAGGACAAATTTCAACGTTTTAGATTTGGCAATCCTGGTATTTTCTATTGTAGGGCCTGAGGTTGTGCAGGCACTGAACTACCTTGCACACACCAAGGTGTACAGCAATCCACAGAAATATTAAATATTTTCTGTAGGATATGTAGACCTAAATCTAAAAAATGTTGATGACACTGAAACACAGCTTACTGCCTTCCACTGAACAGATGTTCAGGCTGCAGTGGTCAGAGAGGACTGCTTCCAGTAGGTACTAACCTGTGTGGCTATTTGCAGAGCAGGTTTCCCTGCAGAAGGCGATATCAGGGCTTGGAGTCCAGGCAGATGCACAGCAGCGTTGTAGGGTAATCTGTCCTTTTTTGCTCACGCATCCTGAGCCTCTTAATTGCAAGAGGCAGTTCAGCTCCATGATGGCAGTGAGTTTTTAAACGGAATCCCTGGCACAACCTGAGAGTTGAACGTGGAGTCCCGGATTTCTGACAGTTCTCTCAGGCAGATAGTTTTGTCTTAAGCATTCAGGGAAATTTTAACAATGAGTTTTCTTAATTGTTCACTCAATTATCTGGGTTATTTGTTAGCAGATATGATAAATTTTTATCCTGAAAAGTTGCGTACGTCTAAAATTAGTTTGGGTTTTATTTTTAATTTTTCCCAAACCACATGCTTATAAAGAAGACAAGAGGAGAGAATGAGGTATTTTACAAAGCAAGTTATAAAATCAGGACCTAGAAAGAGAGATATGAGAAGCTTTGGCAAAATTTAAACATTGAGCTACTTCTTTGACCCCTGCTAAATCATGATGGAGTGGTATTTACAGGAGAATTTACACCTTTGGTCATGGATCATTCAGGGGATTGAAAGAGGTGGCAGTAATGGATGCTGGAGTACAGACACCTTTCATCTTTTCTAGACTGGTTTTCCTCTACCAGCTCCCTCTAACACTATCAGCCTTGTAGTCTCTTACAAAGACAGCAGAGAAAGCATATTGTGGTTAAAAGAGCTGACAACTTGCCAAAAGCAGTACTTGGCACTTATGGTGACAGAGTTGTGTCAATGAGACTGAATTTATGGAAAATGAAAGTAATTATAGGCCAGCCTCATGCTTATAATTGGAGAATAGGTCTTTCCAGCAGGTTGCAATTTCAGAAAGTTTTGGTCTGTAATTTCCATAGTTTCAATTAAGTAAATCATAGGCTTTGTAAAATTGGTTTGCACTGTTGAAAACATTTCTCATTTATAGTGGAATATGAACTCAAACTAGAATTTTGTATGTGCATATTATTAAGCAGCAGGATGTTTGGGAGGAAAACCGAGACTGTAAAATGAAGAATTTAAGATACTATAAATGGCTATGTAGTCCAGGTCATTCCTGTTGTAAACAGGAATGTTGAATTCAGGAATTCAACTGAAAACACAAGGCTAGGGAGTATTTAGACATTGCAACCCAAAGCAACATTTCCCAGAGTGCATTTTATGATGAACAATGAAGAAAAAGAGATTTAAGGTTGGTTTTGAAAATTATTCTAAGGCTAACCGGTTTAGTAATCTCAGTCTGTTTGGTAAATCTTTTAAATATATATTTCTTTTAAGGTAGATTCTAAAGGTTTGTCTATGAATGAACGAAATTAATTATTTGAAGGAAGCCTGAGCAGAAGTGCTTTTGCTGGCTCAGGACTGGCTTATTAGGGAGGGAAGAGCACGGTGATAAACTGAAGACAAAAGACGTGTTGGATGACGAGGAACATGACTGGGGCAATGCTGAAAATAGAATCATTGCAGAAGTTTAAAAATTCAGATAACGAAGAAGGTGGCTCTGCTGATGCTAAGTTCTTGGATCTGCAACTAGATTGTTCTGGTTGACAGTTATCTGCATAAGTTCATTACTGTGAGCTCTGGCATATGTGTATGGGTAACAGGAATCCTAGAAAACATGTCAAAAGGTAAAAAAGGAATCTTCTTATGCATACAGCTAACATAGCAACTTCATTACCTGACACTTCTATTGCTAACGTGCCAGTGTGATGTCTGTAACACTGCACCTTAGATGATTAACTTAATATATACAAAATACATAATGTCTTATACATTATTTAACAAGATGTTGTTATCTCAATTTTTTGGAGGAACAGTCCAGAGTGGACAGCAGGCAAGTGGATAGAAGGTCAATTAAAGAAGTAATGACCTTAACTATTTTAGGTAACTCAGTCAGGAAAAACAATCAGCAGTGCTTGCCAAAATATGTTCAAATAGGTGCCCAAAGCTACTCAGGTGTGAACTGGAAATGAAAAATCACCTTCGAGTTTTAAAAGTTGTTGGCTCCAGACAAAGTCAGAAATGTTTTTTCTAGTTGTATCCAAACCCTCAACTAAAAGGTAAATAAGAGGATCACCTAGAAGAAAGGCAATGCTTGTGGTAGCCTCTTTGGAAGAACAAGTAATTAGTGTGAATGGTAGGGCACAAGAGAGAGGAAGCAGAGGTTGAGAACTGAAGACAGCAGCATGGGTGGATGCTGACCTGAACAATGAATCACCAGCTCTGACACCTAGAGGTTCTTAGCCATGTTTTGTAAACTCAGATAAACCATTAGAGAAGAATCTCATTAAGGTTAAGCTAAATTTTCTCACTATATCTGATTTATTATAAGGCTTTTCCTTCAAACTGTGTACCTAAGAGATGGAAGTCTTTCTTAAATGAATGCTGTACTGTTAAGCTTGTCTGTATTATAGGGAAGGTAAACCTGAGTAAGCCCTTTAAAGCCATGTTGCTGAATTTGCTACCTGTGCAGAGATAGAGCATGGATGTTAACTCTAAATAAAGCTGTGAGCAGAACTTGGAAGTTGGGAGAAATTTCCCTGCAAAGCTTCAAAGGTTATTGTTGTAATGCCAAGTGCTAAATGTTTGGAAAGAGTTGCCTTCAGCAGATAACACCCCTCCTGTAAGGAGCAGATGGCTGAGAGATAGCCTGCAGCTCTAAGCAGATCCAAAATTATCAGAGAGGGATGAGTTCTCTTGCACTTGCCCTTTAATGTTTTTAGTTCTTTCTGTTTGTAAAAATAATTTCTTTTTACTTGTGCCAGTTCATACATGTGAATGGTGAGAGAACTTGTCCTTTCCAAAACAATAAATTGTTAACATTCTTTGTCTAATCAATTCTGCCCTTAAAGTCAAATTCCAATCTTCCTTCAAATTGTAGGTTATGTGACTTTTAACTGAGCTAATGTTCATTTGATTCAAAACAGCTCTGAAACTAATATCCGGAAACATCACTAAGATGTAGGAAGACACAGAAAGACACACTGCTAGTTCCACTTCAGAATGAGATATTTGATTCTATCCCCCATTCCTATCTTTGACACCAAATAAATAGAAACAAAGAAATAGTAATGGTCACATGCATTTATTTATTTGAGTCATTCTGTGGCTAACATTACAGCATCACAAGAGGTTAAATTTATTCTGCTGGCGGCTCTTTCAGAAAACTGAGTGGCTTTTTGGGTGGCATTTGTTTTCCAAAATGCTTTTAAAATTTGTAGAGGGTATTTTTTAAACTGCCATGTAAATGTACTCAGCGTTGACAGCCTGTTTAACTTTCAGAAGTAATGACATCTTTAGTGTGTTTTAGCCTCTAATTCTCTTTTATGTTTGACCTCTTGTATATACTGTATTTGACTTATGTAGTAAAGGACTTTGGTATAAAAATCTAATGTAATTTGGCTTTGATAAGCAGTGTAAGGTTTACTGTAAATCATAGGAAATTGATCTCCAGGGGTTATTAAGAGCCAAATAAAATCAGTCTTAGGCTTTCCATTAACTGTCTTTGGATCAGCCCCTTACTCTTTTATTGTTCTGAAGTATTTGTATATTCTTAACTCATAGTCTATCAGCTGTATTTACTCAGAATGTGCCAGAATATTTTGAACTGTGGGAAATCCCTTGGCTAGTGCAATATTAATGGAATAATCTTTGTTTTACCCATACTGAACTGTGGGGCTGACATGTAATTACGCTGATGAGTTGAGTGTGATACAATTCTCAGCTACTATTTCTTCTCTTTCTGTCTCCCAAGCTGCTTCTCTTTGTGTGTGTACAGCTTACTTAGGTGCAATTTTAAAAAAGTAGGACACCATAAAATTAATTCTTTAGCCTTTATAGAATAAATGCTACTTGAGTAAGGTACAAAATACTGATCTTATAGGTAATGGTATACTTAATATTCAGTCTTACTGACTTTCACCTATTTGTATGTGCATTAACATTTTTGATACTTGTGAAATAAAAATTAACGTTACTGGGTAAAAGCCTTGACTAAGTTATGTGCTATTCTAAGATGCAGATGAGAAAAAATATTTTTAAAATATATAACCTATTCAGATGATGAACAAATAATGAAATATTTTTCTCAAATTCTTGCATTACCTTTGTTAGTATCAAAGGCTTTGTTTGTGTAAACACTAAAACGTGTTTTAGTAAAATGTCTCAAGAAGAAGGGGGATTAAAAATCTCCCAATCTTAGTGCTAAAAGCTGCATTCTTTCTGGGCCTATATTTTCTCCTTCTAGCTTTTACTTTATATATGTTAACAGCTTACTAGGTAGCAAGTCAGTAAGATCGTGGAGCAGCCAACTCTGATTGTGTCCAAATACAGACATGGCACATCCTTTCCACATTCCATGGTTATCTGATAACAGTGAATATACAAATAAATAACCAGTGGCTGTCTTGGCAAGGAAAGATGTATTCACCAAAGCAGGAAAAGCACGTTCTTTGCCTTTGTTTTATGAAAAGGTCTCTGTGGTCTCTCAAGGAGAGAGTTCACAGCTGAGGATCATAAAAGGAAGTACAAGCAGAGGATTCCTCAGCTTTTACTACTACACTAAGTTAGTCCATGTCTTTCTGTAAGCCATTGCCTGCATTGTAGGGAAAGGCAATATTTACTGACTTAACGTCAGTTGGGATGCTAAGAACAGATGCACTCCAAAGGAGCAGGAGCACAGATTATCAGTTAGCTTTATTGACAGAGATTCCATTGGTTTTTGCTGAGGATTTCACCCAGCATGCCTGTTTTCACGTGTATCTTTATAGAGTAAGAAAAAACTGTGTCCTCATAGAGAGAAGCAGATGTGATCCCTCCCCACCCTCCACCCTCCCCCTCCTTTGCAGTTTTCCATTGGGCTTTGTTGAGGCTTTAAACAAGAATTTTGAAGAAAACAGATTTCCCTGCCTCACACTAATGGAATATATGTTTCCTGGCTGCTCCCCAGATAAAATTCTGTCTTTTCCTTGGACAGGAGTAAGATATCTCACTGCAGATAGCATTTTCTTGGCACAGCAAGATATGAAAATGGTTTTTATCATCTGTAGTTTGAAGAAACTGGAAGGACAACCTCTGTCTGGTGCCCTGTTAACTTTGCTCTCTGATGGTTTGGTCATCTGAATTTTTAGTTAAACACCATCAGTTTTTAACATGCTTAAAAGAACACAGCATGACTTGATCTGACAGAAGTGTAATGACATGGGAACAAAGCACAGCCCTTGTTTTGACATAGAAATAAACAAAATGTTCAAAAACTGTTTTACAAAATCAGGCGCAGGAGTGTTGCTAGTTGGATTTTTAAAAAATTGACTAATGTAAAAATCCACTACAATATTAGTTCAGTAGGACACCAGATTTAAAATCCTGGTGCTAAATTAATTACACTGAACTATTTTGAGGGCTATTAATCTCAAGAAGTGTTAAACATGATGCAGCTACGGTGTCTGGCTCAGGAAAACCAAAGCATCAGACTGGACAAAAGTGAGAACAGGACAAGAAATTATTTCACTTGTGTATTCTGTTTTCTCTAAGCACTCTCTGGTCACTCTCAGGCTCTGGTACTGAGCAATATATAGTTTAATTTTTCTTATGTTCTTAATCTTTAGTAAAAAATGAAAGTGCAGAAAAAGAGATGCATAAAATTACAAGGTAAACAGCTACCTAATCACTGCCAGATTTACATGGGAAACCTTAGCAGGCTTGTGAATCTATAGCTCAGGTTTTGAAGCTAACAATAGGAAGGAGCAGAAATATTGTGAAAGAAAATCTCAGAGAGACAGCAAAAAAAATCTAAATTAGATTAGATTAAAATATTAATTCCAATTGTATTGGCAGTATAAGTAACTATGATGTTATGTAATTTTTTTAATTGAATGTCTTTCTGACATAAGGTTGATTTAAGTACTCTTGCTTAGAGTACATTACTCTATTGTAATGGGAAGATGCTGTTTCGTTATCTTTCTTCCTCTATGGGTAGGAATTTTGATGTGAACTGTATGAGATAATGAAATGGGTTACGGAGACAGAGTTTTGAGTAAGGATAAAAAAAATTAACTTCCCTATTATGCTATTTAATATTGTTAGTCATCTCAGTTTTGTCATTTTAGAAATAGATCATAAGTAAATCTGAGAATGAAGGCCAGATGGTCAGTGAGGGAACAAATAAATCCTTATGGCATCTTTTTTTATGATACAAGTTTTAAGTTATGTTACAAGTTTTGTTCCAATGACTACATAGGGCAAGAATGAATCAAACAATAACTTCATCAATAGAATCTAGACAGACTTACTCAAAAAACCCCCAACAAAACAGCTACTTGATTTCTTCATCTAGCACAAGGCTGTAGTGTATTGGTTTCCCCCAAGTTGTCTCTCCTACACAGGCTATCTGTAGACATTTGTCTCTGCCTTAATCCTTCCCTAAACCCTAAGATTATAACATAATTTCTTTTTTTTTCAGTCAAAATGCACCCTTTCTGTACCACAGTTGTCTGGCTTCAGAGCTGCTGTGGTTATATCTATGGTCCTGACAAAGGGAAATCATGGCTGACTTGTTACATTTGGTAGGGTATTGCTTGTTTTTGAGAAAACATGTAAGCAGATGAGTTGAGCAAACTTCTTCTGTACATTCCTTAAGCAAAGACTCATTCCAGCCTGTTGGAGCAACTTGCTCCCTTTGCTGTAAAGAAGATATTGTTTTTCATCTGACTTCATAAGTGTTACTCTTATAGTGTACAAAATGTTTTGTAGGGATACAAACCCCACTGTTTTCTATGAAGAAATAGCAAAGTATTACTTAAATAAAACTAATTATTAAATAAATTGATATATAAATGTACATATATGGATATGCAAACAATAAAGATATTGAGTGCCATTGCTGAAATGGTAACATTTTATTTTACGGTATGGATGTCCTTGACATAATTGCTATTGTCAAGGTCTCACGTACTTAGTATCATATAACACTCCTTCAAACTTGGAAGTATTCAGAAGAAGTGTCAGCAGCTTATGCTCTTCCTGGAGAAAAAATGTGATTTTGACAAATACCTGAAGGTTTTGATAGGTGAATAGAACAAAGCCATGAACTCCTGTGTCTTTTCTGTCAGCAGTAGAAAAGCTAGTGCTGCTGAAGAGCTTTGAGCTGCTGTGCTTTAAGGAGCTACAGAATGAATTTTACCGTAGTCGTAAAGCATCCTACTGTATTGGTATTCCAAGTGTTCACCGCTGTGAGCCTGAGGTATGAAAATATAAAATTAAATAAATGTATCTTTTCAATAATAATCTCCTGTTAGACCTGTTGATCTGTGTTCAGTTTTCAGCTCCTTTTCCATATGGCTCAGAGACCACCCATGGGCTTGGGGAATACTTTCAGCAGGTTGTTGCTGAAACTGTCACATGAAATCAACATAAAACATACCAGAAAAAAAAAACCTGTAAAAATCAAAGCCAAATTATACTGTTAAACTGCAGCAATGTCTGATTGCAAGTTGGGGGAGAAAGGTGGAAAAGAATGGAAAATATTGGTTGTTGTAATAGTCCCAGTTATACTGGTGGGCTTCACTGAACTACATGACTTTGTGCTGGTAAAAGTTGGCTGTAGGATTTATATGATTTTTATGCAATTCTAGTAATTAGGAGAAGAAGGCTTTGCATTTACATGGGTTTTCTTTCAGTCCTACCTGTGTGTTTTTTGTTTTCCATTGCATATAATACTTTTGTAGAATTGACTATCATGAATTTAAAATACAGTCTGCAAATATAAAAGCAAAAAATAAGCTCATGAAAAGCACTAGATAATAAAAGTTCCCATATCTTCAATAGTTCTCAAACACATGTTAAAATTTTGTTTTGTAACCTGCCCTGAAACGTGATGGAAATGAATGCTTACGAGTCCCATGTGAAAATGTGAAATACCACAATTTAAAGCTTCACTTACAGATTGATAGATAATATGTATCTCAAACACATCTACTATGTCCCACCAGGACTATTCCAAGCTGATGCCCTCTGCATTCCAATGAAAAGAATAATTATCCTGGTCAGTGCTGTTCTTTAACTGTTGTAAAGCAAATGTGATTTGTTTAGTTGCTAACCTAAAGTGATTATTGCTCAGAAGTGAAGATGTTTAGGAGTAAAAGCAATCAATACAATGAAATATTTCCTTTCATTCTGCTATATTTAGACTGGTCTAAGCTTACATGTACAACAGCGTTTAAAATCTGTTCATTTTTGTCTTCTTGTTCATAGGAAAAGGGACTGTCAGTTAAGAAGAAGAAAGATAATACAGGCGAGGCAAAAAAATTACTATTTGCCTTGTATATAGTGGCAGACTTAGAACTAAGATCATATTTTTTCACAGGAGATGTCCTCTGTATCATTTCTTTCCCTCCCAGTCCCTAATATCCTCCTTGGCTTCTCTTTTCAAAATGCCCCCTACGGATGAGAAGCGAGCTTATCTGTATTTTGTGGATGAAGGGTCATTTTAAACTTCACAATCAATTAACAGGAGGTTTAATGAAGTCAAAACATTCAGTCTGTAAGCCCTCTCTGCAAAGGCAATGTAATCAGTCAGACCTTATTTCACATCTTTCCTCTTTGATGATACAGATTTAATCTAGAGTTTTTACACTTACTGGTTTGTAAGACTAGGAATTCCCCTTCTACAGATCTGTGATTCTTTGTGATGTTCTTACCCCCCTGTTTTCAGACTTGCTGCTATGCTAAGAACAGACATCCTGCTGTTCAACTGGAGCCTTAGCATTGTGTATTTGAAGATAATCCCTAGACCACCAGCATCTTTTTGGCATCTGTGAACATAAAGGTTATGACAGTTGCCCCTTCTGAGTGTAATCTTTGGTTTTACAAGAATTCTCCTGAAAGATTTTCAAGCTGTGATTATCTTTTCCTGCTTTATGTGGTATTGCTAAGAAAAAAAACCTAGAAGTTTTAAAAGCAATACATTCTGCTGTGTTTTAAGACCTTTAATTTGCAACTAAATTATGTACTTAGCTTTACACACTTGACTTCTTCAGACTATTTAACAGCTTACACTGCAGCATGTTTAAGTGTTTGCAGAATCAAGATCCACATTTTCTGTGCCATTAAATGTTTCGCAGTTGAAGAGTGGCTAGATTCCCCAAGGGGTTGTCTTTTATGGAGAACATCCATGGCTTGAATCTGGGATTTATCATCTTGTTTGAGTGATCTGATCTCCTTAGTGTGTATGCGTGTACTCACGCACTCACATGTGTAGACACAGTAATAACAACAATAAGCTTGCTTGGCAGGGGGAAAGTAAGCAGGGAAAGAAATTGCCAAATAGTCCTTAAAACATCTCCCCCCATTTTGTGGAAATTTTAAAACATTTTACTTTCTGTCCAGCTCTATAAACTATCCACTGCTGTCTGCACAGCAAAGCTCAGGCCATTTTCAATATTCCAGACCATGTACTAGCATTTAGTGTACAGACTAGAAAGCAGTTAAACCCACCAAATATTCCTTTTCTTTTTATCTTCTCATCTTAAATTCCGTCTGTACTTCTCTATGCCTCCATCTAGTGTTGGTCTGAATCAGTTCATTGTAAGGTACATGTGTGTATATGTTTATAAGTTCATTTAAAGAATATATGTGTGTATGTCTCTGTGTGTTTGTGTGTCTGTGTAAATACACACACATGTACCTTTCACATCTAAAGGATACTTAATGATATTGGTGGATATAAGAAGTTTATTGTTTTGTCCTATGTCCTGTAAATCTACCTAAAGCATCTACACATGATTTTTACTGCACGATGCCATGTGTCCAGTGTAAGTCATGTTATGGACACTAAATTTTAATATATATGGGGTATTTTTCTGCATTCATGACCTATATCATCTGATACTATCAATTCTCTGCAAAGATCTTTTAAGTCCTCCATAAGAAAATTGCTGATTTTTTCTTTGTGTAGCCTTTAGGAATCACAAAAAGGTTATATGGATAGCTCTGGAAGGTATTTGTTCAACCTTATCACAGAACAGAGGTAGCACCATGGAACCAGTCCAATCTTCCTCTCCTTGTTACTTGCAGTCTTACAGGTTGTCCACTCTGGAAAAGTTCCTAGATTCTTGGGTTTGAAGGGGATAATGCTCATTTAAATGCATCTACAAAAACCAAAGTTTAAAAGACTGCCAAAATGAGCATGCTAAACAAAGGAGAGAAATGGGTCCTCCACTACTGTTTCAGTGTTTGAGCACTGTTAACTGCCTGTATTTCAATTTGTGCCCATTACTTCTCATCATTTCTATGAGCATCATTGAAAAGAGTCTCATTCTTTCTTCTTTACACCCTGTCTGTCAGGTATCTCTACACATCAAGATTCCCCCTGAGCCCTCCCTTCTCCAGATTGAACTGTCCCAGGTCTCTCATACTCTCCTCATGTCATACACCAATCCCTTAATCATCTTCCTGTCCTTTTTTGACTGGACTGAATCCAATATGTCCATGTCTCTGTTGCATCAGTGAGCACAGAACTGGGCCCAGCACTCCAGATGCGTCTCACCGAGTGCTGAGTGGTGGAGAAGAATCACCTCCCTCATCCTACTGGTGACACTTTACCTAATGCATCTCATGGGCTGCTGACTGCCTCTGCCACAAGGACATGTTGCTGGCTCACATCTGGGTTTTTTGTCCACCAGGACCCTCCATATCCTTTCTGCAAACCTGTTTTTCAGTCAATTGGTCCCCACTCTGAACCCCCTAATGGGATTATTCTTCCTAAGGGCAAGACTTTTGCATTTCCCTTTGTTGAAAATGAGATTTCTATTTACCCATTTTTTTCCCAGCCTGTTGAGGTCCCTCTGAATGGCAGCACAAGATCTAGTCCATCAAGAATTCTTCCCAATGACAAAGTTGCTAACAGTGCGCTCTGTCCCATCATCCAGATCTTGAATGAAGGAATGCAACAGTGCTGGCCCCAGTGCAGACCCTGTGGATACACCATTAATCAGTGGCTTCCAGCTGGACCTTGGGCTACTGATTATAACCCTTTGAGCCCAGCAGTCCAGATAGTTTTGTCTTCATCACTGTTGTTTATCTACCTCATACCTCATCATCTTGTCTCTGAGAAGGTAAAAAGAGACAGTGTTGAAAGCTTTGCTAAAGCTGAGGTATGCAAAATCCAGGGCTTTCTCTTTATTCTCTGAACTAGTTGTTTCACTGCGCAAAGCCACCAGGTTGGTCAGGCATGATGTCCCCTTCATAAATCCTTGCTGACTGTGTCCATCCACCTTCCTGTTCTTACTTTGTTTGGAAATGGTTCCCAGGTTGGTTGGCTTCTTTCTGGATCCTTCTTTCTGTACATCCTGAAGACAGTGGAAACATTTGATTTCTTCCCAACTTCAGGAACCTTTCCCGATGGCCATGACATTTGAAAGATAATTGAGACATTGGCCAACTCCCTCATATTCCAAATGATTCAACTAGTTTTATTAGATTTTCAAAATTCAACAGTTTTAGTATTTTCTACAGTTTTTTCTGAACCTTTCAGTAGCTTGAGTAAAGCAGTATCAGTAGTTGCAAAGCAATCTTATTGAGGTTCTACAAAAATCTTCAAAATTTCAAATACTGCAGTTGCATTGCCCAGTAGAATAGAAACATTAAACCTGTTGATCCAAAGACCTTTCTTTTCAGCTGTAATTTCACACTGGAGCTATTCTCTGTAGAGTAAATATTAGGACTGCTTTCCAATCTGTGGAAATTTATCTAAATAAAAATAAAATGCAGCTAATAAGACATTGCCAGTCTAACAGGGCATGTTAGTGACTTAAAATGGAGAAAAACTTTGCTGTGTGTAAATGCAATAATCAAGCTTTATGTATGAGACCTTTTGTCTCTTTCCATTGCAAAATCCTCATCTTTCAATGAACACAAGGAATTGCTTATGGTTTACTGTGATTTTTTTTTCTTAAATCAAAACCACTACTTTGAATATTTAAGAAAAATCAGATTTATATACATTGTTAAAACTAAAATGAATTTACACTTTTACATTAAGCTCACAGTACGTTCAAGAATATCAATAACACTCTAGGCAAAGCTTCATGAATGAAAATGAGGTACTAGAATATACCTGAAAATACTTGTTTTTAAATAAGCTGATCATAAATCTGTAAATAGGTTTTAGAGATTTTCACTGACATAAGCACAATGAATGTATTGTTTTACCTTCTCATGAAGTTTTTGTAACCATAACCCACAGGCTCTAAAGAAGCCAAGGGATTAATAGATATAATCAAAACTATTTAGAAAAAACATTTCTCAGCTGCTTGGGAACGGCACGTTTTGTCAGCAGCTCAGTACGAAGACGTGCTTTCTGACCTTGGCTCTACATTCACCTTACACTCTGTATGTAGCACATTTGGTACTGTGGATGTGATTGAAGGTGTCCCACGCTATAACTGCAGGACTGAGAGGGCTGATGTGTGTGTGTGTGCGTGTGTGCATGCTCACTGTTATTTCAGTGTTAGTTGTAGAGGTAGTTTTCAGTAAAAAGAGTTCCATAAAAGCTTACTGAATAAACATTACAGCCATTAAAAAAATCATAGCTGAGATAGCTGTAAGCCACTGAGACTCATTTGCACTAGAACATAAAAACATCTGTTTATTCTTTAAAAGCTCTGCTATCACAGGTTTTTAAAGCATACATTCCAGAAAAACATAACAAAACAATAGAAACAAAAGAACCCTGGGTACATGCCATTGCTCATAGCAGTACTTTAATGAAATAAAAGCTACATTTTTGTTACTGGTAGGATACTGTTTTCCTCCTTTTAAAATGTTTGTCTCTTGTGTTTATTTATCTGTAAAAAAATGTAGGAGATAAAAAAAGCTTTCAGACAGGAAGGTTAGTTGTTTCTAGGAGTAGTTGCAAACAAAATATCTCAAAGACAATTGTGTGATGTTTTCTCAGGTAGACAGAATGCTATAGGCCCAAATTCTACAAAAATGTGGGAGAAACTGTTTTAATTACAAAATTTACAAATCATATACAGAGCTGCAGCAACATCCTACCATGAAATATTTCTTCCTTCTTCTATATATTATCTCCTGGAGGATCCTCAGGCTCTTTAAGAGCTACCACAAACCTGGAAAAGTATCAATGGGTCTCACACACACACGCCTTGGTATTTAGATTATTTCACTGTAAACAATTATAGAGTAAAGTATTACCCTCATTTAAAAATGGGATATTTGAAAGAATCTTGAAGACCAAAAATCATATTAAATAAAAATCTCACATAAAATATAAGATGTGAGAAAAATGTTTTTTAATCTTGTGATTCAGTTTAAAGACAAGTTTTTAAAAGTTTCACAGACAAGACCTCTATTATTATATGTATAGGAATCGCTCTAATTTCGTATGACTTTCTAACCTAGATACAGGTGAAAGCAATGACTGGACACAGAAGTCACTCCATATAGTGATTTCCTTTTCCCAGGAAGCAAAAACATAACTACTCTAATTGAAATTGACTTTTATTAAAGTCTGAATACTTGGTAGATGTGAAAACCATTCCTATACATATTATAGCATTCTTTTACTTAGATGTCATTATTTAACTAGTTGAGGACCTTATTCTTCAAAAAAAAATTTAAAAAATCACATTCTCTGACAGTTTTTCACATATCTCAAAAGCTCTTTCTAAACAGGACTAAGTAGAAATGCGAGAAGCATGGGAATGTTGTAAGGATCTGGAGCACAAATAGCTATTTGTGAAGGATGCAATTAAAAAACAATTTTAATGGTGATCTTTACATAAGAATGGTGGCTTTGAAACTGGCTTGTTTTTCTTTACCAATTCAAATCCGGAGTGTTTCTCCAGGGTATGTGTTTTCAGATCAGCTCTTCTTTTGGCCATGAGAATACAAACAGACTAAACGGCAGTTTGCTTCCACCACTGATGAAAAACAGTGCGCTGATGAGGGATTGTAGCACAGGGCTTAACAAATGGGCAAGCCTGCTTACTGAAAGAAGCAATGTGATACCTTACCACCTATCTTGCCATTCAGCTCTTATTACTCCAAAGGAAGTGCTTGACTTTCTGACAACACCAGCAGCAACTGAATTTACTGAGGACAAAATTTTCTCAGCCTCTGGTGCCCCAGTGCTAAAGGATTCTATATATTGTGGTGATTGTTGCCTCTACGTTTTATGGAGTCCCTTAGAAAAGAAAACTGTTCTGTTGTGCCATTCATGGACATGATAGGCTTAATTTGAATATTGCAGGAAATGTAATCTTAGAAATATCCATGGGCAAGTTAAGTCCTTTATCTATTGTATGAGTCTATCTTTTACCTGTATATATAAGAAGAGGCACAAGCACACAAACACATACGTACAAGAAAAAGCAAAGTTGTACAAAATACATCTTCGCATTTCTTATGCATGCAAAAAAAAAAAGGCTTTGGAGTGAAACTGGAAATAGCTGAAGGGCTAGAAACAATTGTAAAGTTTTCTGTAGCCTGTACTCAGCGAAAACTTCTCTCTGATTTTGAGTTCTGTAGTAAAATAAAATATCTTTATGGAAACCTGATTTGTATCTTTGTTTGTAGACAGCTATATACTTTTCTGTCTATGAAATCTTTTGGTTTCATTTCTGACCTCAGCTTTGGATATACGTATTTTAATTCCACAATGCATCTGTTGTCGCATTCATTAGTAATGAATGCAAATTCTCATGTATATTTCTGTTTGAAACAGAGCTTAATTAATTGTTGCTGTACGTGATTCAAGAGGATATACAAAATGTGCAGTGTCTCCTTTGTTAGAACTGTTATTGCCTTTCATATCCAGAAATGTGTGGAAGGGGAAAAATCAGACCACAGGACATCACTGCATGCTCCTTCATATCTTGTGTGGGTGGGATGGCAGTAGGCTCAGAATTTTATTGGCCATAAGGCCAGATAAAATATTCTGAGGGAATGACATAAAAGTCTAGTGAGGTAGACATAACTATGCCATATTAATTCTAAGGCTCTCCAAAATATCAACATGGACAGGTCGGTAATTATGCTGTAATTAGGTCCCCAACTGTGCTTATTTTCAACTCATTCCTTTTCCTACCAGGAGGTCTGTGAATGCATGGCACAAGAAAAATCTAGTCCAAATTAGAGCAGGTTGGCAAAACTTCCAACGAAAGAGTTTGCCCTGATGAAAAATACTTCAATTCCAGTGAAATTTTAGTGAAGCATTAATCTGGTTCTTTTTCTGTCAAGCTGCTTAGGAAACCAGGTCTCCTAAGTCTGTGGTCCCCCAACAGTTTCATCATGACTTCTTCTGAGGCTGAGACTCTTGAACAATAAAAGAGTGAAGCCAGAAGTACAGAACTCTTTTGTCTGAGTGTGGTGGGTTGACTTCAGCTGGCATCTAAGCCCTTCCCTAATAGGGTGGGAGAGAGAATCAGAAGAACAGAAGTAAGAAAACTTGTGGGTAGAGATAAAGACAGATTAATAGGAGAAGGGGAAAAATAGGAAAAAAAGAAAGTGATGCAAAAGCGAGCAATCGCTCACCACTAGGTGATGGATGCCCAGTCTCTGAGCAAAGTCTACTTTGGAAAAACACTCCCCAAGTTTTATTCCTGAACATGGCATTATATGGACCCTCTGGCCAGTTGGTTTCAGCAGTCTCAGGTGTGTTCCCTCACAACCTCTTGCCATCCCCAGCCTACTGGCCTTTGGCTGGAGAGAGAGCCTTGACACTATGCAGGTGCTGTTCAGCAACATCCAAGGCATTGATGGGATAATACCACCATTTTAGTCACAAAGCTAAAACACAGCACCATACGAGCTGCTATGAAGAAAATTAACTCCATCCTAACGAGCCCCTGTACAAGAGGAGTTTTAGTAAGTGTTTGGCCTTGCATTCCACAAAACAAATGCCTTTTCAGTTATAACTCTTTTCTAGGGGAAACAGAGTATTTTTGTTAACATCCTAACTCCTTAAGAAAATACAAGGATGTTTCATCAAAACACTTTCGCCAAGTGACAGCTTCATATTTGCAAATGACCTTTTTCTCAGTCATAATTTCTCCTTCTTGGGCATGCAAGATAGGAAAACGTTCTTATATTTCCAACCTTGAGGTTTAGGTGTTATATGCTATTTGCTATTTTGCCCCTGCCTGAGTTCCCAAAACCCTTTTCTGCATATTCACTGTGTACCTACATAACTTGGCAGTGTAGAAAGGGAAGGAATGCAGCATGAGTCATTTCTGCAGAAGTCAGCATGAGACTTCTATATCATTAAAGTTACAGACGGATGGTTTAATAGGACTTAAATGTTGCACTGGCTTTGTACTAGCTTTCACACAGTAGGGACTGTGGGACAGACTCTAAAAATTATGAATCTCTAGCTAAATATAAATCCCTAGCTCTTCACTGAAAGTTAAACAGCTTCTGGGGATTTTAGCATCTCATTTATTTTTGTATGTCTTAAACATCTGGTACTATGTGGCTTTGAGATTTGGGATGTTAAGATTACTGTATTCTTATCTTAAAGCAGAATTAATCCCACTTGAAGTCTGGTGAAGACAGAGGTGGCTATCTAATTTGTAGTTAATTTTCTCTCTCCTTTCCTGAATTAGGGGTTATTGCACTCTTTTTAGGTATGCGTAGTAACATCTTTTATAAGAAACAAATTGATGGTTTAGGGTTTTGTTAAGATTGTTTTGTTAGAGAAATGAAGTTCAGAAGTGTGTCAGAAATGCAGCCTGCAGATGAAAAGCTCGGTGTCAGCTACGGATGCATTGCCAATTTCCCAGGTGAGCAGCCAATTGCATGGGGAGAACTGGTGGGTGATAAAGTTAGTTTGCTGCCTCACACAACAGCTTGGCTTTTCATTCTCTTTATAATTATATATGAGAACACATTATACAAGTAATCAGGCTCAGGGAAACTCCTCTTAATTATTAGCTGAATAAAGTACATTGACATTAAATAACTACCATGAAGAAGCAAGTCATTGTCTCCCCCAGGAAAGTGGTTCTTTTATCTTGTCTCAGAGATTGATCATTTCAGAGCCCACAGACAGGTCTCATCTTCTTTTCCATGTTTTTTCATTTACATATGCTAATGGCTACTCTGTGGATGGTACCATTTTCCTAAAGCCATTCCTACAGAAAATTAAATTTCTCAAAATTGATTGATGACACAGTTAAAAATGTAACTTTATTAAAAATTTAATTAGTAACATGTGAGCTAACCTTGACAGAAAAAAAATACAGCAAGAGGAGTAGACTTAAACAAGTACATCACAAAAATAAGGTAATATAATATATGATCCTCAGATTCCATACTGGACGAACAGAACAGCTATTCTACCATTATAAAGATTATCAGACTTATTCTCCTCAAGGAAAATAAAATTAGTTCTGGATTCTCATAAGTGGAAACACAACTGTCTACTTCAAGTTTTATAAGAGTATTTTAATGTTTCTAGTGTGCTGGTCATAGATGCTGATAGAGTTTATGTTGTTGAATGAGAAGGAAAGAAACATAATATGCAGAAATGCCTCCTTCACTACTGTGCAGTGTAATGTCCTGTTTATTTCTTGTGGAAAATGTGGAAAATGTGGAAAATGTTAACCTTCTCAAATACACATCAAAGAGCAGAAAAAGAGGAAAGTAGTGTCTCTGTGTACAGCTGAATCTTCTACTGAAACTTGTATGGCACATACATGAATTTCCAGAGTCCAAAGAAAGTGTTTGCATGGAGAAGATAAAGTGTTTTCATGGCACTACACCTCTTCCATCTGTGATGATTTGCTGTCCACAGTTCTTATATTCAAAGCTCTTAAGTTGCCCAGCTCTACTGTTGAGCAGGGGCAATAACAGATTAATCAGTGTTTTCCTCTTGACTTTGCCAAATGCCAACTCAATGACAAACCAAAATTATATTTTATTTATGTACAAAACCTGAGGTTGCAATTAGAAGCAAGCTACCAAATTACAAGGCACAGGGAAGAAGAGAAAGTTCTCAGAAAAAACTAGATAGCACTGTGTAGGATATCTCCAGCGGCTACTTATATCTAGAGCTTCTACAAATCTAACATTAAATATACATGTAAATGGCATAAACACATTTGAATTAACCAGTCCTGAAATGGAGTCTCCTAGATAAGGTACTTAACCAGGCTGGTCTTCATGTTCCAAAGGAGGATGTCTGTAGATTTTAATCACAGAACCATACAATCATAGAATGGCCTCGGTTAGAAGTGACCTTAGAGATCATCTAGTTCCCACTCCTCTGCTATGTACAGAGACAGCTTTCACTAGATATATTGCATGTTAACACAATATTCCACATCCTCTCTTTGACTGCACACAAAACATTATTGATTCTGGGTATTTGAAGAAATATTAGAACAGTTTTTATGGACTTTTTTTGAAGTAAAGACATTACTTCACCTGGGGCCTCAACCAAACACACGAGTTCCTTGTGGCTATGACTTACTGATTGGCAGTATTACGAACATGTAGGTTTTAGTGTTCACAGAATGGGCTCCTTTCTTTAGAATAGAGTTGCCTTACAGGTCTAATTGCTTCAGGAAAAGTACAGCTTGTAGACTTCACTAGGTTGCCAAACTAGATATAAAGAAAGCTCAACAGTCTCTGTAGGGATTACAGTCTTGGGAAAAAAGTCTATTTAGCTCTTCAGGAGGAAAGTGAGTTCCCAGATCTTAAGGTCACCTTCCACATCTTCCTAAAGACAACATTTCTAACATTTCTCCTCTGTGTCTAGGCCTAAAAGTGTGTTGTGAATCTTGCTGAAAGAAAGTCTCTGCTTTCACTTCCCGCAGTAAGAAACTAGAAACAAAAATTAACCCTCATGACCTGAGGTTTAGAGTCTTATCTCAAAAATATGTAGAAAAGCTGTTAAAAAGGGCATTTTCAGGATCCAAATTCCATCAGTACTTCATTGGAACCTGATTTTTCTCAGCAGCTTTTCTCATGCAACCTGAGGCAAACTTCATTGAATGACAAATTTCCTTTAGCCTGTAGCGAAGTATAGACATGTCTAAGAGCACTTTCTGTTTGCTGTGGGTTTTGCTGTGATGCAACTTTTTGGATTTCAATAATAAACTAGTGTTTCACTCCAGCTTAGGTTCACTCAGAGTGAACCTAACAAAGCAGTGACTATAAAATTGGCCCTAGTCTGGATCTAATTTGAGAGTAAATGTCAGGCTACATCGTCAATTAAAGGAGGAAGGAAACTTGAACAGAGCTCACCAAGTCACTGTATTCCCAGATGCTGTGTGTCGACAGGTAGAATTTGTCTTGGGAACTTAAGGCACTTTCTTTCTTGGTTATGCCTTTGTTAGTGACATATGAGCACCAGCAGGAAGGACATTCAGAGTTTTTAAAATAGCTTTTCACAAAGGTATTTTTGTATTGTTTTCTTCAATGAGTGCCAAAATTTTCTTCACAAATGAGTGTCAAAAGCCAAAAGCCCTAAGGTTTGACAATGCAGGAGTACAAGTGACTGTTCAAAGAGATTAAGACAAAGTACTTGACAAAATTAGTTAAAGTTGTTAATTTAACCCTAACATACACTATCCTAGGAATAAAGCACATTGCAAATGAAAGTAAACAAGACATAATTTTACATCAAGATGCTAGCATGTGTATGTAAAAGTTTATACTCTTTCACAGTCTGAATTCTGTCATACTCATTTTCACATAAAAAGTGAAAATGGCCAAGAGATTGGTTACACCAGAGTGGGGCCACATATTTGGTAGCAGCATTGAAAACTGAAAACTAGGGCTCTTTTCACTGTTCAACAGAATTTTCCGTACTGATGATGTTGATAAAATTAAAGTTGAGTGCTGTCACTAAAAGAAGTTTAATCCTATTGCTGCATTTCATTCACATGACAAATTTTTATAGCTATAACTACTCCTGCTTTATCTGTTATCCCAGCAGGGCATGGCTAAGATATAACAATATTGCACAGCAGGGCTTTCTCTTTTTACAAAACATTTCATTGAGGCTTTTGAGCTATCTTCTACTAATCAGATTTCTCACCGAGGTGCCCACCCACCCAAATCAAGTGTGGTCAGTGGACCTGGCAGGTTACCACGTTCCAAACAGTTTAATGAATATCTACCCATTTAATTTTGCTTAAGAAGAACCAGCAGGGTGGTTTCATAGGGTAGGATTATTGCCTCTGCATCCTGATGTTCTTGACTGTAGGTTTAATTCCTGCTTCTCCAGTATGAGTTGGTGATTGTAATCTGAGATAGTACAATTGATCTTGCTGCTCCTGGCAATGGAATCCCATTGAGACACCTATTCCAGAATTCTGCGTGGAGGTTTCTTATAGACCTAAATGTTGCCTGACATAAAATTGCCTATCCAACTGTAGAGCAACAGCTGGCATATTGAGGATATATTCATTTTCAACCTTCTGCACTGCCTCAAGCAGATAGTGCTGTACATAAAAGAATTATAAAATGACATTAAAAATATTATTTGTAGTGAGGGTACTTGTTTCCACATCTGTTTTCAGTCCTTTTTTTCTTGTTCATAACATTCTGCAGTTTCCTTCTTATACTTGTTTCTCTGGTAGTACTAGTGATACAATTTTAAAACTTTCATAAACAATGTTTGTTGCAGAATCTTCCATGTAGAACTGTAATTTGCTTTATAGCTGTTCCAATACTTACTTCTTAGTAAGTTTTAGTAAGTTACATTACTTACTTCTTAGGAATACTATCGGCCAGCTTGCTGATCTGAAGTATCATGAAGTTAAACAAAAAGCAGATGAAAAACAAATAGCAGATAACTTGGATAGAGTCTGAAATATCAATTATTTTGCTGTGTGCTTTGTGCCTTACACAGTACAATGCAGCCCAGAATTCAGTCTTCTCTGTATATAACTGTAATTATTTTTGATAGCTTTATTCTGACTTTATCAGTAAGGACTTAGTTCTGCAATTGCTTATGAACAGAGTTCCCTTAAAGTCCCTGAACATGCATTCAGATTACAGAAGGGAAAAAAAAGCCTCTAGAAATATGATTGCAAATACAGCTATAAACAATGGGTTGCTAAAAGTGTCATAAAAAAGAGGGCAGTTAGCCTACAGGTTTTCATCTGATCACAGGTTCCTGTAATACAATAAGAATGATATAGCTTGCTTGCTTGCTTGCTTACTTGCTTTTTCTCTTTTTCCCCTCAGTCTATATGGTTGAATTACATTTATCTTCAGTGTACCACTACAGTGGGATTTGCAAGTGGTTTCTTTACAGGCACAGATCACAGGCATTCCTTAGCACATTGTCTCATGGAGAGAGAGTTTGCTTTATTTGTGACTAAATGAATATATTAAAGTTTTCAATGTGACTATCCTGATGCAGGGATTGGACTTTCCAGAATGGAAGAATGAGTTAAACAGAGTAGTCAAAAAATAGAAGAAAGTGTTGATGGGATATTGTTTTACAAAATTCAGATCTGCACTAGACCTTTTAACTGCCATAAGCAGCCCTGAAGCCCTAATGCAAGAAACATTGAAGCTGCATGGAGAACAAATCTATCATCTACACACTGATAAGATCTGCCTGAGCTCCTTCTCCAGGCTAAACAGTTCCAGCTCTCAGCTTCCTGTCATATCAAGGATGCTCCAGTCCCTTAATCATCTTCATGGCCCTTCACCGGACTTGCTCCAGTGTATCCATGCCTCTCTTGTATGGAGGACCTCATAACTGGACACTAGATTGTTAGATAACTAATAATTAGAATGCAGATAGGAAGGAAAATATAACAGAAGCTCCTAAGCAACTCTTCAAAATGATCACATGTGGCCACCAGAATATACCAGAGCTGTGGTTTCAAGGACTGCAAAACTTACACATAAATGACTGTTAGGATATGTGAAATAACTGGGGTTTTTAAATAGAAATAATTGCAAACCAGAAATCTGCATTGTATATTTGGCATTATCCTTCCGACAGAAAGATTAAGAAATTATATTATAGTGTTGTGGTGCTGCAAAAAAAGAATATTTCAATCCATCTTTTTACTCAATATTTTCCCTTTTCCATGTGCAGGGGCCGAGGGGGAAAAGACAAGGGTTAATCTACTCAGCAAAATCTGAGCGAGGAATAAAATGGAGTTATTGAATTAGTTAATGAGTATGCTGAAAGCATCTGTCTTTTCATTCTGTTTATAATTTTTCAAAAGAATGCTAAGATATTTTGGTATGACAGAATGAATGAATAGGAAAAACAGCAACACTATTGCACTGGCAAAAAGGAAACTCAAGTCTCAAGAGGAATGGGAAATGCGAAATTTTCATGTTCTTCCATAAAGAGAATCACTCCATCTAAATTCCTAAAGCCCATATTGAAAAGCATAAAGTAATACATTCAATTTCCTGGCTCTTGGTAGTGGCTTGTAATAGACCATTGTGGGGTATATTTCCTGTTCATGTAAATGTTGAGTTTCTGGAATAAATCAGCAGTATTTTATTTCCTCTTCCAGGAACATTTTCAAATGAGACTATTGACAGATGATGTCAAATTTTAATGTTTCTTTTCTCAAGACTTAACAATTAAACTCTTTATAACTGCATATATCATCGGGGGGGTAAAAATAATGAATAACAAGTTTTTTTCCTTCTCTTGTTTAAGAAGTAAGATTGAATCCTTTGAAGTCCAGAGCTTTCTAGCTTTCTCCTGAATGCTCTGTTTAGCATCAAGGCAAATCCCAAGTTAAGCTACAGAGACAAAAACCAACAATACTGTCACCTTATGTAAAATTTTCCTTCAGAAGATTCATAAACATTCAGTAAACATTAACAAATATAAGCAATTCTCTGTGATGAAGATAGTCAGAATTCTCAAAATTCTGTAAGTGCCAGGAATTCCATTAACTCTCTGTTATCAAAAGGCATCCCACAGTAAGCCAATGAAAAATAGAGTATGTTAGAAGAAAGTCACAGATTACACACTCTTACTGTCAAAAGAAAGAAAAGCTTGACAAAGAGCTGATGTATGCGGTTAGTTTCTTTCTTTTTAGGTTCTGATTAAGTGCTCATTAGTGTTGATGGGAATTCTCTCGTTCATTTTCAAGAGACTTGACTCCATACTCAGAAAGATTTCTGAAATCTGGTCTGTTGATTATTATTAGAGGATCTGAATTGGTGGTATTTTTTGAATCTAGAACTGAATTCTCACACTTGGTTGTGTACAGTGGAGTAGTGATCATGAGGTGGGAGCCTTCCAAAATTTTGAGGTCTCTGGGTCATGTGCCAAACCTCTGCTGAACTCCAATCTTTGCATCATGGTCAGACACTACTTCAGAGAAACTCAAACATCCATCAAATCTCACTGTTTATATAAAATCAATAAACACCTTTTTAGCCTGGAAACTGAACTAAGTCTCAAGTCTTATCACTTATTGTTCTTATTCCACATTTCCTTGGTGGGTGGCTGTTTAAATTCAGCATCTGAAATCTTTTGGCATAGTATAAACAACCTCTCTAGTGAGCTGTCATTAGACATATTGGTTTTACTCCCCCACTATACCTGGTTGGTATAAAATAACACCATCGATCTTGTAAAAAGCACCCCTTGTTTTACTCCTCCAGCCTAGTTACCACTGCTGTCTCTCCATAAGTCATGAATACTCCTAGCACAGCAGGAATACATTAATGATTTATTTTTTTCTGGGGAATACCCTTATTACAAATTGTTACCTTGCTGGGTACTCTCACTGCAGGACATTGTTGCTAATAGAACCCCTGGAGCATTTGCAGCTTACATTCCTCATTTAACTGGATCCCAAGTGCTGTGCATGTTAAATACCTCATCTATAATCTCTTTAAGCGTGAGATTTCTGTCTCAATCTCTTTTGTTGAATGGGCAGTTTCTTGCAGCAGTAAAAACAGTACAAGGCTTTTCTAAAATTAATAGGAGAAGTTGCTAGCTGTAGTTATTCACAGTTGCATGCAGCAATGGGCTCATATTTAAGCAGAACATCAGTTCCAGTACCCCTTATCTCTGCCACTCTGTATGAATTTTCAGCTTTCTGAAATACTGGATCACTTCAGACCCTCCTGTTATTTTCTTTTACATCTCTCAAACTGTGGCAAAAGGAATTTGGGCACATTAACATTTGAGTGAGTTTTACCATAGACTGCAGTAGGGACCAGACTGATTGCTTTTAAAAATTCCTAGTTTTCTTGCCCTCTGCAAAATTTTCTTCATAGATTCCTACAAAAAGACAGAGGAAGTCTGTAGTTAGCTGAGGCAAAAATTTCAGAGGTAAAAGAACATATAAAAAAGTATGGATGGATGGTAGGTCTGGCATTGACACAGTCAATGCCCCCAAAACAGTGGGGTGCTTGCAAAAGCAAGATGAAGATTCTCTCTGTGGTATTGAAAGGAAAGAATAAAAGACAGTAAAATGTCATTTGAGTTGGGAATGAAGAATGGCTCTGTATTGTTGTAGAGGCTGGTGCCTGCCTAGTGAACTTGGAAGTTGCCATGTCTTTTGCTGGTTATATAGCAGGTGTGCAGAGAGCATCTAGGCGGTGGTGAAGGGTATGTGCCATGTATATGGAGCAAGTATTTGGAGCACGCAAGCCTTTTGGATCATATCTCACATGGATTGCAAACCTTGAGCAACCTGGTCTAATAGAAGGTGCCCCTGCCCATGGCAGAGTGGGTTGGAATTAGATGACTTTTAAGGTCCCTTCCAACCCAACCCGTTCTGGGGTTCTATGATTCTATAATTCTTAAGGACAGTAATGTTGTGAAAGGTCTGTGCTTTATGTCATCATCTTCTAATAAATAAACATAGAGAAATATTATTTTTGGAGATGCTTGAGAATTTCCTTTATAATTTTTCCCAGGGTATTTCTTTATCGTCCATTTTATTCCGTGCTTTTGCATACTCCTTTATAATTGTAGATTGTAGATGATACTTGTGTGTGATTAGTCAGGAATGAAGAAGCAAGTTCCACTAATTTTTTAATGTGCATTCTTCCAAAATCAGATCGTAATAAATCTAAGTAAAAGTACTGGAGCATGGTTCTGTATTGCTGGACATGTGGAACATCTTGCACCTTTTCTTCCTTTTTATAAGGAATTGGAAAATATAAGATTAATTCAAAATAAGTATGGGAGGGTATGTGGAAACAAATACAAATTAACATTATATTAGCACTATCTATAAACAGAAACTGAATAATAGGCCTTCTGTTTTTCCAAGTATATGTCAATTCAAATGACCTATTCTGGTGTTTAAACCATGGCAACACATCTGTTTGTATATGGAGAATAAAACATAAGTTACTGTGTTTCAATCACAGTATAAACAAGAAATATTATAAGGAAGACTCCTCAGCTTTGCAGTTCCCACTGAGAAATTGCTTCCAAGGTTGTCTGGGCACTTTATTTCTGAAGTCCTTACACTCTACAACTTTTGTCTTGCAAAGACACAGGGAAAAAAAATCCCAAAACCAAAAAATCAGATGGATTGTGGAGCTATGGAAAGCAGCCTAAGAAGAAGTCTTCTTGTTTGCATGCATAATTTACAGTTTTGATGCATTCCTTTAGAATACATCTATAGGGTATACAGCAGATGGGCCTTATATGTCCTGCCGAGCATTTTCTCTGGCTTACTGCTCTAAGCAGATAAGGGAGGCAGGAATGGCTGGCAAGAGAGTGCATTGCTGCTCAGCCAGGCAGCCTGCAACTGGGTGGCCACAGCTGATGGCAAAGCAGCTGAGAGTCAGCCACAGTTCTGTCTCTGCCTCTGCGTGCTGCACAACAGGCAGAGCTCAGAGCTCGGTGACCTCTGTAGACAAGAGGAAATGGGCAGCCAGTTCACTGCTGCAGGGAAGGGAAGGAGGGGCTGCTGTATTTTGTTGAAAAGAAAGGTAGTGATAGGTGGGCTAGCAGGTACT
Organism: Cephalopterus ornatus; assembly: GCA_013396775.1. NCBI lineage: Eukaryota > Metazoa > Chordata > Aves > Passeriformes > Cotingidae > Cephalopterus > Cephalopterus ornatus. The sequence goes on along the minus strand of VZRE01005844.1, from coordinate 90,723 downwards.
GCAACTGCAGTAAGGGTGGTAGCTAGAGACACAGGAAAGAAACTCAACCAAATTACTGCATTAGATCACTGCTGATCTGTGGAATTTTCTGACTCTAGAATAGCAGCTCTTTCAGGGCTTAGGAACACCTAAGCTAGGATAATTCCCATTATGGCTGGATTTCTGTAGCAGTAATTGTCCAGCTTTCTTTTCCAACAGAAATTATTTTACTATTGTTGATTAACGTGGTATATTTACCTGATACATGCTAATATGCAGGTTCTGAAATGCATCACAGTCATATGACATCACAAGCTGTAATGACAGAGAAGCTATAATGGCATTTATGCACCATCTTTACAAACAAGGAGCTACACTGTGAAGCTCACTGGGACCCTAGGTCTTGGTAGGTGTCCTGAAACCAGGATAGTAGGTCAAACGTATATTAGTTTCCTTCTAGACTCACAGCATATAATCTTTAAATCTTTTTTGTTTTGGTACTAATCACTAAATTCTCTAAAGCTTCTGCAATATTTGTCATTTTTTCTCATACGTAAGAGAAGTTGATCTACAAATTGTATATATTATCCTAAACTGAAGAGTTTTGATAGTGCCTCAAGTATATAGCACAGCTTGGCTGCCCAGCTCCAACAATTTAGATGGAAAAATTGTACTGAAATAGGATGCAGAATAACTTTCTTTTCTGAGATGCCAAATACACTGGCTTTATTGAAAACAAGTCTTCAATTATGCACTTCTCCTATATAAGTAATATCTAATCTCTATTCAGTGAAAACAGACATTGACACTAATGGCAGGAAGGAACTTGATAGACTAAGAATGTTTGGTTTGGATTAAGGTGTTTTTTTACTTTTGTGTAACCTCTTTACCAAAGAAAAGGCTCATTGCATGAGTAATGTTTGCTAGGACAGAATAATTCTTTTTAATTGAAGAAGAAAGAATAAAAAGGATTCACAAAGTAGATTGACCCCATGGTTCTCAGATAATGGGTCTGTTTTACCAGAACACTGCAAGAGTCTACAGTCTGTCGGACAAACAGTGTTTGTTCCACTGAACTGGTCTCATCCAATGAAAATGTAAACATTTAAAATGGAAATTGGACTTTTTAACATTTTTTGTAGCATTTAATAAAAAACAGCCCCTTGAAACTCTGACAATCTCTATTCCTCATCCCTTCAGTATTGGTTTCATATTTCATTTAATGTAATGCCATCAGGAGACCAGGCACATCTCTGCTTCTGTCAAAAATGTTTCTCCTTCTTAATGGAATACAAATAAAAGGTATAGGCTAAACTGCTTGAAATCAACAGAGTAACATAATGGTAACCCTGGAATGCTGCTGAATACTGTCACAGTGCTGGCTGTAGCACTGTGCCTGAAATGTCTGAAAGAATTAAAAAAACATGATTCTTCTACATGGGAGACATTCATTGAGCTTAGAGTCACTGAGAAACACTGCAAACTAGGCTTTGTCCGAAAAACCTTATGATTCTAGGAATTAGGTCCAAGCCTGGGTTTACAGCTGATGATTATGTTAGCGCTCAGTTGAAAGCACCTGCTCCTTGCCCTGGATCTTCCATTACTTTTTGTCCCATGGCATACATGTCATCCACATATTCATAAAATAAAACTGCAAGAATGCCTTCATCTCTTCATTTGGCTCCACAGTAAAGGAAAATGAAAGTTGCCACTGAATTTTAAAGAGAACCATGTCATAGAAGGTTATTAGACACATGTGAGAGCATCTAGCAGATAAAACCACTAGTATCTTAGGTGTATTGATTCTGTGTTGTGGACTCTGAGTTGGATGTCCAACTGATTATTTACAAAAGGAATGGGAAAATGCTGACATCAATTTGTAGCCTTATTGGTGTTTGACGATGCTTGGGCACCTAGGAGTATGTGGCTATTGAGACTGAGCACAGAGGTCTTGTCATTGATGTTCTGGTCCTAGCTCCAGATGTTCCTGCAGGAATTGAGTTTTTATGGGATAACAACTGTTTAAAATAGTTGAAAAAACACTGTGCAGAAGTTAGTTACTGTAAGAGAGAGAGGTTATCAGCAAGAAACAAAGAAATCTGCACAGCTTTCAATATAGGCACAAATGAGCCAGGAAAAAAACAAAGGGAATAGGAAGATGACAATTTGCTGATGGTACAGATAATTCAGGGTAGTCAAAATGAAATGGACCATGAGGAATTGTAGGGATTGTCTGGGTGATAAGCTGGCAGATGAAATTTGGCTTTGACACTGTCTCGGTTTAATGAGACAGAAGTGTTTTGCTAAGGAGGATGAGTTATGAGGAAAGAAAAAGACTCCTCCCTCTAAGCAATTGTAAGTCTGAAATTAAGAGGCTCCAATTGAGAAAGTGTGGAGAAAAGAAAAATAACAGCCCTTTATTAAAAGATCTATTTGTACTGGCAAAACAACAACAACAACAAAACACAGAGAAAAACAAACCCCACCAAACAATAATCCTATACCCAAAAAATTGCCTTAAAAAAAAAAAAGGTAAACAGTTCAGTTTGTGCTTTTGGCCCAAATCTAACCACAGTCAGCAGAGAGCGCTGTTGGATCACTGGAGGAGCAGAGCCTGCAGTTCTCTGTGCTGGCCGGCAGGGGGCGCTGTTGGATCAGGTGGTCGCTGCATGGGGCCCCAGGTTTGCAGGAGGGGCCCGGGGATGGAGATCTCCACTCCTGAGGAAGGGAGAGGGGGGAGGGGGGGAAGAAAAACAAAGGTTCGTTCCCAAGAAAACTCACGCAGTCTGTCGTGGTGGTGGTATAATTGTCCCTTCTTTCAATGGTGTTCACAAGAAGAAACTGCAGCCAGGTAATCAGGCTGAGAGCAAAAACAGAAAACTCTGGAGCTTCTTTTTCAACCCACACTTTGCTTCTGTCCCCCGTAACAAAAAAAACCCTCACCCCTTCCTCTCCCGGAGAGGGATAAAACCAAAAAGCCAAAAAACACTCCTCCCCCTCACAGACTTTCCAAGGGCCATCAGCTTTGGAATGTCAGGTCTGGGCCAATTTCTTTGTGTTGTTAATTGCTCATTCAACCTCCCTCACAGCAGCAGGCAGGGGGAAGGGAAGAAAAATTCCCGCCCAGTTTTTAGCACACTTGAAACCTATGACAGACACATGAAAGGAATGAACATGGGACAAAGCAATAATCTTAACTGTATATGAAGGGCTCTTCTCAGTTATCGCCACTTAGAAAAAAGAATACGTTATTGCAGATGGTTCTCTGAAAACATACTTTTAAGGCTCAGCTGCTGTCTAAAAGCAGCAAAAAGAATGCTTAGCTTTCTTGGGAAAGGAATGGAAACCATTGTTATTAGCCTTCATGAGCCTGTGGGGTGCCCATGTATTTCAGGGTCTGTGTGCATTTGTATGCAGAGAAAGGTGATGAAGACACATGTGGTAAGGAGTAGTTTCCAGATCAGGGAAGAGTCCCTGTGAGGCTAGGACTCTTCTGCTTGGAGAAGTGACTCAGGTGAGGAACACGAAAGGATTTGCCAAACTTAATTGAGATGAAGAAAAGATATAGGAAAAAAGAATTCTCAGAAAACAAGGACTGGAGAGTATTTGGTCAAGTAGTCAAGTCTCCAGTTAAAAAAAAAAAAAGAGAAAAAAAAATCTTTTTTTTTCAAACGCACAATGAATGTTTGGCATACCAGATGTTTAAATAGTTCAAAAAATGAATTCTAGAAAATCATCAAAGAAAGCTATCCGAGCACCATTAAAGATAGAGATTTGAAAGACATCTACAGCCCCCAGTGTTAAGACTGCCAAAACTAGGAGGATATACCAAGGAAAGTGCCAGTCTAAACTCATTCCATTCTTTTTATTTTTTTTAAATGCAACTTATTGTTCCTGCTAGAAACAAGACTTTTCTGCATATATCCCTAATTTTCCTGAAAACTTACTTTAGACCTCACCTCACTGTATGCTTTCAATTACTTTACCTGACCATATCATACTGTATGTCAAGTGCCTTTAAGTAAAATGTTGGCAGTGATACCCTGGCTTTGGGGTGCCTGGTAACAATAAATTGTAAGACAGTCAGACAGTACAGGTGGAAACACCAAAAGTGAATGAGCAACCCCACATGGCTGCTGTAATGGTTTTATGCTAATAGGGATCCAGACTTTGGCTGAGATGGTCTTTGCTGACAAAGTGCAGATTTTAATCTCAATGACTTTTGATAGGAGGTGTCCTACTGAGACATGAGAAATGTCCATGTGTTGAAATATTAGAGAGAACTGAAAATGAGTGAGTCTAGTTCTGGAAACCCTGTAGTGGCACTAGCGTGATGCTCTGCTCAATCTATATTGTTTGTGCTATGAGTTAGGCACCTGTGCTCCCTCTACAATGTTTGCTCATAAAAGCAAACAGCTGCTTTCAATTTGGAAATGAAATTTATCATTCTCATTTTTTTCTCAGACTTCCCTTTATTTTCTCAGATATGAAATTGTTTTAATCTGATCTGTATTTTAATTTTTTTGTTTCTCCATTTATAAAGGAGGATACCACTTTTTATTAAGGTAGCTCACCTTACAGCAGACACTAAAATTCTCTAACAGAAAATTACGAGTAGCTTGAATAGGTAGTAAGAAAACAAGGAAGCTCTGGAGACCTATTTATATAACAGGTCAAATCAGAGTGGCTTCTCCTTCAGTTAAAATACAAGCATGGTAAAATTTTGTAAACACAGTTGGAAAAATAGACATTAGAAAAAGGAAAGTATATTGATACTCTACATTATTAGGATAGAATTAGTGATATATCAACGATGTATTTATTTCCAGAAATCACTAATTCTTTTATACAAAAATAATACAGCTGGTTTATATCTTAAACTATATTTTCTTGTCATAGTCTATGTCTGCAACTTTAATAAATTAAAAAGTGGCCTCAGGAATCTGAAAAAGGAAATCATGGATGTATCATTATTGTCACAAATTAAGCTCATTTTTTAATCAAGTGTTCCAGGTCAGACCAGGCAGGGATGTTGGTTACTGAGAACTAATTTTTGAAATGCTCTTTGCTGTGGAGCTGTAAAAAGCTTTCTGATATTCACAAAGCTTAGTTATGTGGATTTCAGCTATGTAGACAGATATGCAAGAGCAGGAATTATTCAGCTGTGAATTGAAGTCAGTTGTGAACCAGTGACCTGTCATAAATCTTTTAACAAAAATAATTAATTTCAAGATCTTTGACATAGGGAAGCTTTGACTATTCAAGTGATCATGATACACCTAGAAAACTTCCTAACTTTGAAAAGGGATGGGTAGTTGATCTATTTCAAAATTAAAGAGTTTTACACAGAAGCTGTAGTGAATTTTAGAAGAACAAAAAGTTTTTATTTTGATTTCTAGGTGTATGTTTCAGGACTTGCGTTTTGCCACAGAACTGAAAAGCACAGTCCTACATGTATGCATGTAACTTGACCTTAAGAGTATTCAACTGAAATACAGTGTGTGAAATTCTGGATTTATTAGTCAATAGAAAGGAAGCTGTAATACCTGTGTGACAAGAAACAAGTTCTGCTCTTTTTAGAGTAATCCTATTAATTGCTGACATGGTAAACCATTATTTCATGATACGTTGACTTAAGAAGTTTCTGCCTATTCAGTTATTTGAGACAGCTGTTTGTGGGATTTGGTTAGACTATCTTGTTTGATTCCTATCTATCACTGAGTAATCACATGGGAAGCATATTTGACTTAGAAGTAACACAAGGTCTTAAACCTCGGACCAGGAATAAACTGCTTTTGCTTAAGCACAAATCTATAAGGAGCTTCAGTTCCCTAACCCACATTCTTTTTACTGCACTTGCCTGCCTGGCTGGCACAGACACAACAGGGACAAGGGAAGGCGTGCCCTCTGGTGAGGCTGAGTAATGGGCTTCGGAAAAGATTGCTACAATGACTCATATGGAGGCACGGTCGTGGTAAGAGGACCCACAATTCCATCTCCCAGGACAGTGACCTTCACTAACTGATGGAGTCAGCCCACTATATTCTCTAATTCATGGTTTCCAGGAGGAATGATTTCTTAGTGGTTGAGCTTCACTAGAAGTAACAAAGAGCTCTTCTGCTGCTTTCTCGTGCGGCACTTCTCTAAAAATTAGGAACTATAGCTTCAGCTCTACCATTCTTTCCTCCCTTCCACGTGGAGTGGATACATAACAAGTACTTTGGTGGATGCTGGCTTTGCTCTTTCTGTGCAAGTCAGCATCACATCTGTAACTGCGCTTCTGTCTTGAGCTGAACATGGCACAGAGCCAGGTATAAATGAAATGAATCAGGTAAGATAAAGGTCTCTGACCTTCTGAAAGACTTAATCACTGTGTTACATTCCTCTTCACATATCTCATCATACCAATAAAATATGTCTTCAGACTTGGGCATCCTGCAGCATACATGGGGGTGAAAGTGAGAGAATACCCCTACCCCAAAAAGAAGTAATATTTTTTTTTAATCTGTGACTTTTTTCAGTTTTGTTAAAGGTCAGAATTATGTTTTGAAACCTAGACACCAAGGAAGGAAACTGGGCAGAAAGCAGGTATTTTACTATTAACAAACAGACTGAGATGAGAAGTCACTACAAAGGGGGTTTTTGTGTCTCTTCTGAAAAGGTAGCAGCTGATTTGGAATCTCAGTCCATCTCTAGTTTGTTTTTCAGGATTTACAGGTGAGGAAAAACATCTCTGCTGTTCCCTGTAAGGAAGATACCAGCATTAACCCTAGGCAGCAGCTGGAGGCAGAGTGATACCATGAGGAGCAAAGTCCCATTTCAGTCTGAAGTAGATCCTCAGGAATACTACATCGACCAAACAGTAAAAGGAACTTTCTGAGGTGGAAATATAATCTATCTGACTGTTGTTAAATTAAATCAGTATCAGTCATGTCAGTAAATTAATTTATTGTCATTATGAGTTATTATTATCATTATGAGTGAGATAAAGAGACAAAAAAGATTTTCCTGTAACTTCATCCTGGCTATTCTGAGATATTAGAATTCTTCCAGAATGGAAGGTAGCACATTTTTTTTTGAATGTTTATAATACATCTATGCCCTCCAAAGTTATCATACAAAAGAAAACTGGACCTTTCTGCATCCTTCAGATCTATGATACATAACCTACCTGAGTACTGTCTTCCATAAATACTGCGAATTTCTAACTCTCTGGTGTCTCTACTGTTCTTCTGTGTCAGTCCCCTCTGATCATGCAATGCATTTTTTCCTCTCAGAAACTAACCACCACTATTCTTGGGAAAGTGAACTAAAAATAAAAATGAGGTATTAATATTCGTTCCGACAACAACACTTATCCACATGGCCATTTTCACAGCTCTTTTTAGCCAGCTCTCTGCAGGCATACTGTGCAAATGAAGAGTAGTTAATCCAGTTGAAGAGATCTCAGCACAAAAGTACATAAAAGAGCACTTTCACCTTTGCTAACTTCCACTCCCTCTTTTACTTCATAACAGTGACTTTGTTTCCACTCCATCTCAAGATGGAATCATCTGGCTCTTTTTCTTCAAAGCTCTGTCAATAGCTTATCCATCTGTACTTCAATTGTCCTGACGCAAAGCAATTTGAACTCAGAGAGACTTTTGGCAGTGTTCTCTGCCATACCAATCACTATTACAGAAGCTCTGCATAAAGCCTGTCATGAATTTCCAGATGGTTATTGATATGTAGTGACTTCATTGTTAGCGTTGCCACCTATTTTTTCAAGATGCAGCACTGGGGAAGTATTCCAGAATATCTGCTAACTGGGAGACACATTTGAAGCCTCCCAGAACAGAAATCGCTTGTCTTTTAAAGTGAGGGATATTTGGAGCCGATCTCTTGCTTAAAGAACAGCAGCTCAAATTATGTCTAGTGAGGGATATACACCCAGATAAGCCTTGCCTGCCAGATGACACATCCCAATCTGGATTTAGGAGTTACTTTCTTGTGGTTTTACTCCTAAGCTTTCACTGAACTCTGCTTCACTGCCATGGCTTTTAATATCTAACCCTCTGCATCAACCCTTGCTAAAGGGAGTTTGTCTGTCAGTCAGCTATATAAGATCTAAACCTTCTTGTTACAAAAGAATCTTGATTTTTATTTGATCTATATTAGCATGAGCATGTGTCGTCATTTGGTTTGCAATGGAAAATGTTAGCTTTACTTTCTGGATCATAAACATGCAGTATTGTAAGTGCCAAAGAGGCTGTCCTGTTTTATTTTTGTGTAGCTAGGTTTCATAAAGTTGCAGAAATGAAGATCCTCACTGGATATCTCTTCCCTTTGAATTTTTCACTACCTCTTGGCCGAAACAACTAAAGTCAAACCCTAATGTATTTTGTTGCACTTGCAATAGAACAGTTGCATTTGGAACCAGAGCATGTACACAAACACCATGTACAGAATGCTGTTACCAGATTTGGCAGAGCAAATACTGAGCACTGTTTTGATCATGTACCACACAGGGTACATGGTTTAGGTCAAGCATCTCAATTCAGTAAGGCCCTTATCCATGTAGGTAAACATATTTATTCAGAGAGTCTCTTAACTACATGCTTACATTTCACCAAGCAATGGGGTTAGCATCTCCTTCCTCAAATTAGTGGCTAATTGATGATCAATCCTTAGATAAAACAGTGGATAGTAATAAAGTCTTTTTGAGCATGTTGCTGTTCTAATCAAATTGCAGACTACTCTAATAAGTGGTACCTCCTTTCAATGAGAACCAGTGCAAGATGTTAGAAAGAGGAGTCAGGAGGGTACAAGGTAATGGTGTAGTAGATGCACAGTTTTGTGTACAAAGCAGTATGTACCAGTTCCACGTGACACCAACATCTTTGAGATGACATGAGTATTGAAATTGAACAGTTTCAGACGAAGAACCAAGTTCACTTGGGAGAATTGTAGAACCTGGGACTTCCTTTGAAGAAACTGCATTGAATAGGACAAAGTAAAAAATGTGCTATGAAGAATGACTTCTCGCTTTCCCTTCCTGCATCTGCAACAGTCCCTGTACAGTGGGCCATAAAGACATGTACTCGGGAGCAGTTCACTAAACAAAGCTGTACATCTGATTTCTCAACATTCAGCTTAATCAAGTAAAATGGTGTCCAGCCTCTGCAGAGCCACCAGGAGATGCTATACAGTTCTACCAGCCCTGTTGTGGGAGAGAATAAGGAAAAGGAGAAAAAAACAAGGGACTAAAGCAGAGACAGAAGAGGAAATAAAAACATAAAGAATGAATAGAGAAACATGTCAAAATTTGTATTTCAGCAAAGGGTGGTAGAGGCTAAACAAAGGTCTAGTTCATAAGTATGAGGGTGCTTTCACCAGAAAAGCAAGAAAAAAGAATTTGAAAATAAGGCAGAAAGAGATACTTAAGAGAACAAAAACAACAGCTAGCTGTTGTTAGATAAGTTTTTCTTTTTTTTTCAATTTATTTTATGGCTAAATAAATAAAAACCAGGCTTCTTCATGCACTGGTCTACCCACATCAATCTGACTCATTATTGTTTTCTATTTATTTTTTGGGGCTAAGCATATTGAATAATGAAAGCAAACTCCATCCACCTGAATATATTTCAGGTCCCACAATGTGACATATTATTGTAATATGGTGGTTGAATTAATGACTTCCATTTATAAATGAATCTGTGATTTAGAGCTGCATGTATACACAATCTATTTGAGTTGATATTCAGCCTTTGGAAGCAGTGTATATTTATTAGCACCTTTGTAGTAATGCAAAGTATATTTGATTTGGCTTCTGAAACACTGAACAAAGAATCTAGTGAATTCAGACTTTAATTTAACTCTTTATTGTGCATTTTACAATCTAGTGTTAGCAAATGATTAGTCAATTTACCTGAAGCAGTCCTGGCTAATTGAAATAATATCCAGCCTCTAGTGGTAGAATTTTGTATTTATACTAAAATGCATTCAGGATTGCAGATGTTCATTACAAAGACAATGATTGTGAAACTATGATTCATGATACATGTTTCATGAAACTATGCTTAGCTAAAGGAGTTTAATGACTTAAGTGTATTCAGCAGAGTCAATATAATTATTCTCATATGTTACAGAAATACAGGTAGTATTGGAAAATTAATTTGTAAGAGGAAAGGACTTCTTATATAATTAGAGAATTATCTTTATATTTTATATTTGAATTCTAGTAAATTTCGTCTGCTGCTTGAGAAATTAGTTTTCTACTAGGAAAAACATCCTGCAGAAAATTACTTTCATCTGTATTTGTCAAATGACAATAAAGCAATGACTGAAACTGTCTTTCAAAGACAATTTGATTAGAACATTTATTAGGTCTCGGTCTCTATATATTCCCAGAGGACAGAACCATTAGGGTTCTCATGTTCACCGTCTGCAAGTCTGAAGGTAGTGCTAATCAAGACTGGTCTCAGTTCCTCCTTCCATATCATATGTCTATGCCTATGATGCTCTCTGGGTCATGACCACTCCCTCTCCCTTTTCTTTCAACTCACTTTGTCCTCTCCCCAGTTTGCAGCCTGTTAAAGGTACTGATAAGGACACCATTGTGTTGAAAAGTTGCCAGGATGTATCCAACAGAATGTTTTAGGAACCATATTGCGTAACTCTCTGACGTCTCTGGATTAGGTACCTAGAGATAAAAGTGATTCACAAGACTGAGATAGAGCACATTGAATAGGGACAGTTGGATTCCTAGGATTCAATTTGCAACAACCCAGTGGCCTGTATGAACACCTAAATCAAGAAATGGAATCAGCCATTTCTTCTGGTGTGTTGTTTCTTATTATAAAAAGAAATACCATTCTTGGATATATTTCCATGAGATTATTAATTTGTTCTGTATTGCTCTTGATTTGTAGAAGTTGGTGTGAGTCATAAAGATCTGATACAGGTGTACACTTCTGTGAAGTTTGAAGAAGACAAGGTCTGTAAGAAGGGATGAAACCCTTGTCTGCCCGTGTATCTACAGGTATTATTTTCCACCCCTCCCCTATGTAGTTCGAGGGGTAGTAATGATATTGTAATTTTGACTAATATGCAACCCTCAAAGAATAGCAGGCTCTCAGAACATTTGTTATATTTTACACACAGTTCATGTGTTGTGCTTGAACTTGTTAAATTATTTTTGTGTATGAATATGTATGAACGTGAAACATGCTGCCCAGAGGAGTTGTGGCTGTCCCATCCCTGGAACTATTCAAGGCCAGGTTGGTTGGAGCTCTGAGCAATTTGGTCTAGGGAAAGGTGTCCCTGCCCATGCCAGGGGGCTAGGAACTAGATGATCTTTAAGGTCTATTCCAATCCAGGTCATTTTATGATTCTATGAATGTTGCTATGAAGCTTGAATCTCCATCTCTCATCCATTGAGCAGTCTTCTGTGAACAGACATCTGGGAACTGTAGGACCCATGTTTTTGGTACTGATTAATTTATGGCAGATGTCTTGCAGTGTGTGACTGAAACAGAGCATATGCTTTCTATGGGTATCTTAATGAAAAAAATGTTCTGCCTGACTTCTGCTATGGCTTGCTAGCAGTAGGCTACAAGGAAATCTTTTGGTGCACTGTGGCATACTGGATTACACTGGGAATTTTACTGGTAGATCATTAGAACATGTGGGATTTTATATGAAAGCTGTCCTGTGTGTCGGTGGCCAGGTGCTGGTACCAGGGGCTGCAGGGCAGCCTCAGTCAGGAGGTACCTCTGGGAAAACCTGTTTAAGAAAGGGAAGAAAAGCCAGACAGGCAAAGGAGTGAGGGGAGAAAAGTGAGACACTGCAGTATGAATTTTCTTAGGGCATAGTATTAAGAACAAATTGTAATATTCTACTTCTAGTCCTGTTGCGGAAATAACCCATTTCCAGTCATTTTCTTCCTATATCTCTGTGAAACTTTCTTCCTCAGTCATGACAGTCTTCCTCAGTGAACTTTTTCAGCAGTTCTTTAAAGAGAAACATACCTTTTGTCCGTATGGTTTCCACTGATTGAATAATGTGACTTGGTAACATGTCCTTTTGGGGGAGAATTTATGCACCCCAGCTGGAAGACTGGAATACTTTAAACAAGGCAGCAATGAACAGCTAATGGTTAATGTTTATTTTGAGGTGTCATTTCCATGTTTTTTTACTCCAACCTACCTTATCAGTGTGATAAAATGGAATTAAAACCACTCAAAATTGTCATTATGACAGAAAGTTGTGTACAAGTTATTTTAGAAAATAACTTGTGAATCTCCTTTTTTTTCCCCCCTTAACAGAGATTGGATTTTTCAGTGCCTTCAATGGAGATACTTTATTCCTCATATATTGTCTATAGGTAAAGACCCTATTTCTGGTGGCTATTTTTCATCCTCTTAGGTGGATGGTTTCCAGCCTTATGCAGATCATGGAAATGTTTGAAAAAGGCTGTCTGATTGCAGAAAAAGCACAAGTAGAACTAAGGACCTTAAAGAGTGGGACCAAGCACATAAAAGCCAAATGTATGATGATAAAGTTAGCTAGCTCAAAAGAAAAATGTTTAATTACTTAACCAAATAAATATATTATATTTATATATATGTTGAATCACTGTGTCTGTCTGTTATAGTGTCTAGATTTTTATTAATTCAAAATTCAGAGAATCCAATCTCACTGGACTCCAACTCAGAAAAGGGAGAACCACTAGTTCAGAAGCAACCAATGCAATGACTCAAAACCACTGCAATGTAGGTTCCCTGTTTTAGTTTTGTCAGTAATTTTAAATTAAATCCTATTCGTGAGGGATTTAGAACTTGGTGATAAAGGCTAAGGCCATAACTTGGCTTAGACCAAGATTATGGGGTGATAACCGTTTTAAGGTGTAGGAATAGTAAATATATACAGGTGATAATTGTTTTAAGGTGTGGGAATACCAAATATATACAAGCTGATTTTATACACATACACACACTTATATTTGTGGTTCTTACTGGAAAGGAGAAGTATGAGGGGGAGGAAATTGCTGTCTGGTTTAATTTAGCTTTAGAAGGACATTGCAAATCATAAGACAGTTTTGTGCAATCATTTCTACTGTTGCCTGCTCTTTGTTGTGTTTTTATGTTCTCAGTTCTATGTCATATGGAAACAGCAGAATGAAAGATTGCTATCAGAATGGATTAGAAAAGACAAAATAATTTTTCTTATGATTTTATTTTTAAACAATTTCTAAATTTTCCATTAAAAAAATTTTGTTATAATTCTCACAGCAAAACCAGATGAGGTTTTTTTGTTTTGTGTCATAAAATATCATAAGGTAAACTCAGTCTAGATGTTTGAAGGCGTAGCCAGATAAAAGAAGAAATCTATAAAGACTCAAATTTGACAAGTGTTGGTGCTAGTTTTCAGGTTTTGGTTTTCATTATTGTTTGGTTTGTTACTCTAGGTATCCTAGCTGTTTTTCCTGTCTATTGCATTTTTAAGAAATAGGAATTGCCCCTGCCTAGACTTTGAGACTGTTCTCTTTTTCCTTCATATCTGCGGAAGAAGTGATGATAAGGAATTACCCTCACAACTCCTTGTGTAGTGCAGAGAAGCCTAAAAAAGCTCTGAGCTGGCTTCCATTTCTCAACTCAAGCACTTGAATACAACAGAATTAGGTTTGCATGACACTGAATATGAGGACTAATTAGTGGCAATGGATGTGTCACCTTGATCTGGGTCCATAGGCATTGATCCTGGTGTTAGCTGGGTTATTTCCAAGTTGCATTCCATGGGCAGACATGCTTCTTATTCCCTGGTTCGATGAATAACTACTCAGAGTGAGAGAAATGAAACAGTTATTTTAGTGTAAACCAGGATTTATTCTACTCAGTCTCTAATAAGATTTGAGAAGTAAGAAGTGGATTTATGAAATCTGTAGGCTTGTTCCTTACTTAAATGAGTTATAGCAGGGAAACACTAAGCTGCCATTTGCCCTCAAATGCCATTCTATATCCCAGATGAGGAATAATGAAATATTACCCTGTTATCACACACTGATCAGCATTTTGCTCAGTAATGTAAACTTCTGTAATGTGCTCTTTCTTTCTGTTGCTCCAGCAGTGATTTTCAATAATTAATTCTAATTCACATTGCCTTTGTACTGACTTCAGTGGACATAGATTCTGCATGAGTGAAAGGACTAAATCAGAACCACCAACACCGAGTGACATCTTCCTGATTTTTTTGAGTTATTGCTGGCATATTGCTATGATATATCCGAAACAAGGGCCCTGAACTTTTTTGCCCTAGCTGACACAGAAATACAAGAAGGAATTAGGTCACTATCCCAAAAATCTGAGAACCTGAGAAAAGGAAAGATTCTATTTCTAACATAGGCTGGAAGGTGGTCATAAGAATTGTCTGTTATCAGAAGTAAATCTCCTTTTTTCTTTCTTCTCTCTCTTTTTTGTTTTTTTTTGGTTTTTCTTTGGTTTGGTTTTCTTTTTGACTCTTTGGAATCAATATAGCAAAGAAAAATTCAAGTTTAAAAATTCCTAAAAATTATTGAAGAACGCAACCTGCTCAAAGGATGAAGGTAATACTCCTGTGAAATGATGTGTTTTTCTTATTTGACTGCTAATGATGATTGAACAAAACATTTCTCATCCTTCTTTTTTTTTTACCATTTATAAATAATGAATGGGAAGATTTTATTTTCCTTTTTTATAGACTATTTTTTCCTAGTTTTTTTCCCTCTCTCTTTTTTTTTTTTTTTCTGAAATACCTTCTATCAAGGTAGAAAGTATAGATACTGTTGTCTATGGTTTTCAAGGTTAAATCTTGGTATGATGTTCCATCTGTGCTTGCTTGTCCCTAAGACGATTCTGCAGCTCAGACTAGAATCCTGACTAGCTTTACCGCTTTTTCCAGCTTGTACTCTTAAGGTCTCCTTAATCTTATTTAAGTCTACAAACAGCTTACATATAGCTGAAAACACAAAGTGGTTTTGTGTAGGAAAATGTCAAGCCCTCATCCTATGCTACGGTAGAGCAAAAAGACTTGCTCCTCAGCTTTCCTGGGTTTTAAAACTCCCTTATCTTGTAAAGTAAGTAACATGCTGCCATCTGTTGGCAATGAGAAATTATTTTATTTCTTCAAGTGATTTAAGGACTTCAAATCCTCAAATTCTTAAGGAATTTGTTTAGATGTTATTTTCTCTTCAGAAAAACTACAGGCCTATAAGCTTTCAAAGGACCATCCAATTATGTCTTATTTAAAGATCACTGTGAGGTCCTTCTTGTTTGAACTGATACAAACTGCTACCACAAAGCTCAACTACAATCTCCAAATTACTTTTCAATCAAAGGCCTGAAGAAATGTCAATTTCTTTAAAGACAGAGAAAAAGGTATTGTAACAGGGCACCCTCTCA
The DNA here is from genome assembly GCA_013396775.1 of Cephalopterus ornatus. Taxonomy (NCBI): domain Eukaryota; kingdom Metazoa; phylum Chordata; class Aves; order Passeriformes; family Cotingidae; genus Cephalopterus; species Cephalopterus ornatus. The sequence continues at coordinate 75,328 of VZRE01005844.1, read as the reverse complement.
AAGGGTTTTGAATGTCCTTCAAAACCAACCAAACGAAAGACAAAGGTATTTTCCGAGATAGTCTTTTGGTCCTGACTCTGAGCAACTGGAACAATATAAATGTTGAAGGAACTGCATGGAAGTGCTGCAAACTTAGAAACATTTAAGGAAGTGAGCTTTTTTTTTTAATTTTCTTTGTTTTCAAAATAGTATATTTTTAAAAAGAAAAACAAAGAAGCAAATGTGGTAACTGTTCAGGTGTCTCTAGGTGATTTACACCACTGAATTCTGTTTCCTTCTTCATCTCCAGTTAAATCCATTACATTACACAGTCATATCACACAGCTGAAGAATATCTCTTTATGATTTCATGATGGAACACCAAAACCAAAAGAAAAACCAACCTGTTTTCTCAGCTGAGAACTTTAACTACCTGGCTGGAGTGCTGGCCAGTTTCAGTGGTGTAGTGGCATTCTGCAACCAGAGGGAACAGGTTTTACAACAAAATAGCTGGTTGAATCAATGTCATTTCCAACGGCACATAATGACCATTTGTTAAGGTGAAAGGGTATGTAACATATTTATAATTAATACTTCACTTACACATAAGCAAATGTAGAAAACAATCTGTGTGCATGTGGTTAAGTAATTGCTCCCAGTTATCCAATCCATGCCATTTTGAGTGACAGAGTGTGTGTAGCAACTATACAGTTGGTAGAGTGCTCGAAAACTGAAATACAAATGGAAATTAATTCTGCTATCCTGACTCTTGTGTTGTCACTTACACTAAACAAGTTGAATATTTAGGAAATACTAGTGTAAATACTGATGCTGCTTTATATTCACTTGTTACAGTAAATATGAACCTGCTCAAAACACAGGGCAGCATCAGATCTTACAGGTCATAAAAGTACGTTCAGTATAACATAGTTCCACCCCACCCCTTAGGATAACTGGTGATACACCACCTCTGTTTTGTTTTCAAATTACTGTTTTCTTTGTCTCAGTCATATATTTTCTTTCTAATACCCTTGTTTTCTAACATATAAAAGGAGTACAATGAACTTGTCTTGTTGCTAGGCTTCGAGCTGCATTTATGCAGTCCTATGAGACACTATTCTCGTTTTTGAATTCTGAATCATGTCCCAAGGCAATAGTGCCCCGTTTCTTAGCAACACAGATGGGTGGATTGTTTATTCCAGCTCTTTTCTACAATGGAAGAATAAACAGTTCCCTGAGTAAGGAGGTGCTGCAAGTTTGTCCCTTCACTTAACTTCCCCTAGAACAGAGGAAAGAGAACCCTTCTGTCGTAGAGCATATGAAGTTTGTCTGGAAGTCCCTGTTTTTGCAGAGTGGTGAGTCAATCCCTGTCTTTTCTATTCTTTGCATCTCTTTTGTGTCCTTATGCAACATTGAGCATATGGATCTGCAGGTATTTTGGATCAGTGACTTTCAGTTCCTAGGATACAAACATATGCATGGAATATCAATGGCAACAAAGGGGGCAGAGGTGGGATGTGTGAAAATACACAGACTTTTCGCTTTGGTGAAATTAATGGAGAGTCATAGAATAGCTTTAGAAACTTCCTCTGGATGCAAAACTTTGGGTTTAGGAAGAAAATTAGGGCTGGAGAAAATAGGTGGATGATTGAGAGGTAAGGGGGAACGGGTATTCATGTAACTCATACGTTAGTGGTGTATGTTACCCAGTGGATGAAAAGAGTTTGTGGGCACTTAATTTATTTCCAGTGAGCTGCCTACCCAAATCTTTGTTCAGGAACAGGGTTTTGTTGTTAGGGACACATTTCCATATGCCCTTATCCTTCAATGGACCACAAGCTTCTTCCAGAAAAAAACCCCAAAACGTTCTATCCTCGGAATGAATAAGTATGAAGTAGAGAAAGTTGTAATGTTATAGCTTTTCTTCAGATTTCCTGAGCATTGAGTATTAAACAAAGTAGGAAAAGATTGTTTGTATAGTGTTGTTGCCTGTTGCCATACCCTTACGGTCTATGTATTTCTTCCAGATTTTCAGGGCATACAAGGAGCTCTTGTGTAAGAAAGGTGACAGAGTATGGGAATGGCTTTTAGATCACAGAGACAAAACAGAGATAATGCAGTATCTAGTTTGTGCACAGAGTTAAATACCTTACTGCCTATTTAGGGTGTTAATGCTGCTCCAGTGGTCTTTCACCCTGCCCAGAGGCATTCTTGGGTATAGGAAAGGGCCTCTCTGTACCTCTGGGCAAAAAGGTGAAGCTTGAGTGGCACTGCTGATGAGATAGCCCATGGCAGGACATAACACCTGGTCCTATATCAGGATAGTAATGGGGCAGCTCTAATGAATATTGTGGCCTGGATGTGCCCAGGAATGCAGAGAAAGATGAAAGTGCGTCAGGAAGCATGGAGACCAGAGCTTCAACATTTCTCTGATTTAAGGTTCATTTGGTCACTTCTACTTGTGCAATGTGAGACTAGTGTGCGCACAGTGCTGCCCCACTAACCCCAACCCCCCCTGCTGTGCTGTCCTGCATGGGCACAGGTTTAGTCTCCTGTCAAGGTTGTACTGCTAAATGAGGCAAGAATAAAAATGTGGAGAGTGTGTATTTGTGTTGTTACTTAGTGATGGGTATTTCAGGCAAAATGAAAGTCAGAGCTTCAGTTCTTACAGGCTGGTATGAATGTATAAATTCCTAAACATCCATGCTTTTGGCTTCAGATGGGGTTTCTCTATGATTAGGAGTTTTCTTCTTCAGGTTACTTTGCAGAACTGAGAGAAAGAAGGTATCAAGAAGCAATACTTCATCTCAGCACAGGTACAATATAATATTAAAGTACAATTATACATTTATCTTCAATGAATGTACTAGGTTATGCAGACAGGACTAGCTACTGCAAGTAGCAATCAATAATAAATGTTCTGTTGTATATATATGTTCATTCTCCACCAAGAAGAGAGAAAAATTTTGTTTGAAAGTCAAAGCAATTTTTCTGCAAGCCTTGACTAGCCTTTCTCCCCACAACAAACTGCAATGCAGCAATCCAAAGCCAATACAGATGTATGGCTAAAGCAGCCTCCTGATTTTAGCTTCCAGCTCTACAGATCATCCAACACTTCTCAGAAGCCACAAGGAGGTAGGAAAGGGGAACTGAAACCAAAAAGTACCTCTGAGACCATAGCCATGCAAGAGCTTTCCGGCTTAGGTCCAGGCTGCTCCTTCCTCTTCCAGAAAAGAGAAGGGACTCACCCCAGCTTGTCACTCGCTTTCCATGGATCAGCTCTTATGAGGCCAAAATATTCTTTATAAAGAATACCAAATATAAGACTGGTGTGTATGAAGACCCCAAACCGCACAATTAGAGGCGGGTAGAGTGTCTGGCTCCTGGACTTTTATAAAGCAAATACACTGAAATATATATGAGATGCTTGGGAATCGGTAAATGAAGCCACTAGATGTCAGTCTCATTGGCAAAAAAAAAACCCCAAACCCTGCAGTTAATACTGCAGTTGGGATCTAACTTTGATAGTTAGCTGTGTTGTAGGCATGTATTATTTGCCAAAAGATTTCCGTAGGGAGTGCTGAAGAATGCAGCCTTGTAGCTCTATGTTTTAATGTGCTTTGCAGTTTTTATTTGCATAGAGCAGACTGAAATAGGGCTAATCAGTTCACTTTTACCTTGCTCACTCTGACATCTCTGCCTGTACTTTCTGCTTTCCTTGGATAAATAGCTAGCAGTTGAATTGCTCGACATGCTGGATGGAAGTACTGTATGGTAATTTTTCCATTTAGCAGCCCTAACTGAGACCAGCATTGTGCTAGGTCTTTTATTTATAATATATGGCAAGAAACTGTTCTTTCTTCACAACACTGATTGTGTACAAACTGTACACAAAAAAGTTGAAATTTAGAAGTTCAAGATACAATTTGAATCAGTGTATTCCCTCACAATCAGTGAGTTTAATGTCAAATCTGCTAAGGAAGAGAAATCTTCAATCTAAATGTGTTTTTTTCATAGTAGTTCTTTGGTTTGGTTTGTTTTTGTAATATCTTTTAAAATCAGATTCATTATTCTATCCATATTCAGTTAACTTTTCATTACAAATGTTCCTATCTCCTCTCCTCTGAGCCCTTCAAAGAATGTTACCCAAAGAGCAATTCAGCAAACTCACTATTTCTCAAATAGGAAAGAAAATTAAGACAGTAAACAAAACCCTTTCTGTCCTCCAAAGCAAACATTTATACCTGGACATGTAGTTTATTGAAGAACCACATAAATGGCATATAGCTAAAATTACATTTCCATGGAAAACAATACTGTCTTCCTCCTTCTGTTTCCATAAGAATATAAATCTATAAATCATATCTTTATTTATTTGCCATCTGCTATAGCAGGGCATTAACTTCCTTGGTTTTGAGTTTACTTAAAGTAAATAAAAGCAAACTTCTAGTTAGCTGTTACGGCCAAAAGAAGTCCAATAATACTCTATCTCAAGGAAAATTTGCTTTATTTCAAGATTATCAAATTTTCGTAATAGCAATTACATGCTAATTTCTCTTAAAACCTGCCAAATAAAACTTTTCTCTTTAAGTAAATGTCTTTTTTTTTCTCAAATCTTGATCAAAAATATAAATTTGCAAAACCTTGTGGCATTCTCTCCTATGCAGTTCTGATGTGTATCACATCCATCAACCCACAGTTAAATATTCATTACAATCTAGTTTTCAACATGTAACTTCACACACCATTTTTGTTCCTTCCCTGGTTTCACAAGGCATTCATCCGGCTGCCTAACCTCACCATTTTGATTTTATCTTGTTCAATTAATGAAGGAAATATATCTTCCTAATCATGCAGATGATGCTGATACCTCCAGAACATGATGGTTATTGATTTTCCATCTTGTATCTTAGAAGAAACCACATAGGTAAGTCCTTGACAACATGCACATTCATTGTGTTAAAGAAATTAGGAACCTGTGCTTGAACAGTAGGGAGCATTGAACCCACAAAACTGGCTTAAGTGCCTCAGGTGAAATTTATAGACCAAACATCAGGTTTTCCCCCTAAGTTTCAATATCAGAGAAAGTCTGCTTCCTTACTTTAAATAACAGACTCAGGTCATGGAAAATACACTAGTTCACTAATGGAAAGACACTTAGATTTAAGGATATCTGATACAAGCAGGATTACTAGCTGAAAACCGTTTGTCAATGTCAATTTTTCTGACAAGACTTCAATTTCAGACTGGTAATGAGGTTTTATTCCCAGGCAACTGATTCAAGTCCAATGTCTGCTGTCGTCATGGTAGATGCAATAGTCCATATCTGCATTCCTACTGTGCTGGATAGTTCACAATGGGCTGCCTGCTCTTTCGTGTAGTTTCTATAGCTCCACCTCTTGTAAGGATAGCTTCTCTTAAAATAATTAAGATAATAAATAATACGCACTAGTTACAGTACGCACACATACATACCATGTAGCACAAAGCACTATTTTCTTTGTACATTCACTGCAAAGGGCATGGACAGAATATCTTTTTGTTTATGATGTTTACTATATATGTCTTGGTGTTCCTTTTTCTAGATCCTATCTGATTAACAATAAGCATAGCTTTTCAAATCCTAGAGTCCAGACAGTTTTTCCTATAGCTTATAAATACTGTTTGCTTAATATTTTCAGATCCTGGACTTGATTCTCTGAAAGGAAAGCAAAAAGACTCTGATAGATTTCTTACATACAAGCCTTGTGGAAGCAAATGGGATCCACAGCTGCTACTACTAAAGAGTCCCTTGCCACTTAAATCTGTTTCATTTACAGTTAGTAACATTAAAAGACAACTTCTAGCTTTTCTCTGCATAAAAATATTTATAGTAATAATAATAGTAATTCTTAACCATATTTCTTTCCTAATATTTTGGATCATGCAATCTTGAGAGGACAGCTGGCATATCCTAAGGGAAATGTCATTTTACTGGAGATCTAGCGACATGGACCGTTAATTTCCTTTAGATTTTCAAGAATGTAATTGTGTTTCCAGCTCTTGTTGGCTTTTATGGAGTTGGAGAGATAATCTCTTGGGGAACATTTTCTTATTTCAGCCTTTAGCAGAAGATTATACAGTATCGTATGTGGTAATTCATTTGTAGGAATTAAGATATCCATATTAGATTGTTCAAAGACATAGACTATTTCAGAATATGCAGGTACTGGGTGCATGCTTTAATGATTTATATATGTATACCAAACACTTAAATGTAGAGATCTCCAAAAGCAGAATACCTCTGTTTTCATTATAAAACAGGTCTCACTTGCATAAAAAATTAAAATGTTTGGGGAACCAGTGTAGATGGTGACAGATTCTGAGTTGTGAATGTAACTCTACCGAATAGCAGCAAGTCAATATGCACATTTGTAAAAAACGTGAATTGGCTGAACACAAATGTCTCTAGGCATTTCAACATGTTGTGCTCTGATTCAAGACTGAAACATGTCTGAGAATGAATTCTTTGATAAACTTGTTGAAGATCACCCTTATGACAGCCACTCCTGTTTCATTTTGTAGGTCTGATGTATCTGTACTTCTCTGCCCCCAGCGGCACAGACGGCAGCCTTGTGCTCACAATGTGTTCTTGGATCGTGTGGAGGAAAAGCTTTGCCAGCCGCTTCAGGGAGAGGCAGGTAGAGATGAGAGTATTCATTCTATTATGTTAGGGACACTGTATCTAGCCTCATCCAGAGGGCAAACTTAAAATTGGGTGCTGGCAGAATCCATAACTCCATTATTTGGGAGGGTTAGGAGGACACTGATGCCCAGTTAAACTGAATAGACCCAAGCCTTCATTTGAGAGCAAAAAATGGAGATAGCTGGATGGGCTTGCACTACTGAAAGGTTACTGTTAAGTGAGATCCTTGCAGCATCCAGGGTGATCCTGGCTTACATGGGCTCAGTGTATCCATGCAGACAATGAAGCATTGTCTCAGCATCTGAGTTGCAGTTCTGGTAATCTGTGTGAGATGAAGAAATGAAAATGTCACAACACTGACCTCAGCTGGAATAGCTTGTCCTTCTTGGAAAAATACACTTTTCTGAGCAGAGTCCTCTGCTGCTATAGCCAGGATCTATAGTGCTGATTGTCAAATCTCTTGACAGAGTAACTGCCACTCAAAGCAGGGTCACGGTGGGTGGCTTTCTAAGGCAGGTAGAAAGTAGGACTGCTTTTTAATGTGTTAGGAGAGACTTTTTTAGTTTCCAACACACCTCTCCTTCAGTGTTCCTGAGCAGCTGACACTTGACAGTGCCCTCCAACACAGTCTCCATGCCTGGCAGACAAAGTCCTGGGAGAAAGAGAAAAATATTCATGAAAAACAGAATTTTCTGCTTCCATCTTGTCTAAAACAAACTTCTCATGGGAAAAATCTTGATCTTTTCACTGATGAAACTGATTAAACCAGTTTTCTGTAAAACTGCATTTTCTCCCATCATGTTGGATACTAGCCTGATGTGACCTCACAGGATGATGACTGTATTTAAATGCCAATATCTTTCCTTTCACAGGAACTCCAATCTAAGCAGCATGGTGCTAATACAGCAATGTGATACGGACTCCACACCGTTATCCGCACTAACCTACCGATTTCTTGATCCCAAGAAATGTGTTCATCTGAATGTCCTATGGAAGACACTAGTGGTCCTAAACTGTGTCTTGTGTCTATCCTGTGAGGTCAGGAATGAGCTCTCTGAGAGACCTGACACACTTGTAACAAAGGAGGCCTAGGTCCTTCAAACAGTAACTAAACCTGGCACAGAGGGTAACAGCCTTTATCAATGATGTTCAAATGTTTTAGCAAATATCAGTTTCTTACTGTAAATACCAGCATGGAACAGAAACATACTAAATGCACTTTGTCTGGTTTATTATTATTTGACCTCTTCTCCTTAGGTCCTAATTTTTGAAATAACATGGAAATTAACATTATTATCTCTTTCTACTTAACATATTCCTCTCTATATAGATTTCTCTGTATTGCTAAAAATTACTTACCAACACTTCCAATTAATTAATTTTTTTTCTCTAGTCAGTCCCTCAGTCACCTGGAAGTAAAAGAAATGGCACAGCCCATCACGCCTGGTAACCAGAAGTGCTGAATGCCATCATGAGCTTACTCTGGACACTTCCTGTCCTCTGCACCCAAGAGCTGGTAATCAGCAGACTGTGTCAAAATAAACCCTGACATACTCCCTCTTCCTTCAATAGAAACAGCTGCTTTGCTCTTGACTCTAATTATTAGGAACTGACTGCTGAAAGATCAATACAGTCAGGTAGTTTCAATTTCTTTTCTAAGCATAGTGCGTGGTTGTGAAATGTAACAGGGGTAAGCATTTTTTGTAATAGTTTGCATTGCTGAGGGCTCTGGAGGTATATCCGGAGCTGGACGTGGACCCAAATCTCTAGACCGAAACTGTAAGTAAGATAAATGGTAAATTCACACTCAGTTAGTGATTTAGCATAAGAAAATTGCATATTGGATCATTTTGCCCATTCCAAAACACAGTGAGTTATGTACTAGTAAGAATCCCTTAAGCAATGATCTTCTAGCTCTGTCTGCACTGTTGTGGAGTTCAGTGTTTCTCTAGGATTTCCCAGATGAAACACTTTGTGGAAAGAAAAATGTATAAGATGTTGACAACAAAAACAACATGTTTTTTGATAAAGAGAACTTCCTGCCAATTGCGTTGTATCTACAGGCATCGTTTGGAGTTTGCAGTTCCCCAAATTTGGGTTGGAAAGGATGAAGTCCTCAGTCTTCCTGTAAATTACTCATTTTCTTAATGCCAGACAAACCCAGCCAAGTGAAAGGTGCTTTCTCTTTGCATAGCAAATGAAAAACTTGGGACAAATAAAATTTCAGAGGTTGTTAGGAGCTGGAGCTTTTCTTGGTAGACATAATCATAATATAATAGCATTGTATCTATACTAATCATGGATAACAATAAAATTCTAGCTGGGTTTCACCATAGTAATAGGATAGAGGCACAGAGCAGGTAAATTGATTGGCCCAAAAGCATGAGGGAAGAGTCAGTTTCAGACAAAGTCTTACTTGATCTCTTATAACATTTGTGAAGGCACTTCCAGTGTTTCCAAGGAAAGGAGGAATGAATTGGTCTTTAAAATCTCTGCATGACACCTCATCTTTAAAAATGTGGATGTCAGTTATGTGTTTCTTCTGACCCACATGATGGGAGTAGCCTCTTCTGCTTGCCTGCAGTGGGCAGGGAGGCACACAGACATGTTATAGACACTCATTTCCTGGCTTAGGCATCTTCACTCTTTCTTTGAAGAGTCAGAAAAAACCACAGGGTTACTCTGTATTGAGGAGAGTGAAAGTTGCTAGAGCCTCTAGGTAAAAAGGCTATTAAGGAAACAAAGGTACCTGAAGTAAACCTGTGCATGGAAAATCCTCTTTACTGGCAAATATATAATAAGAGATATCCTAAGAATCTAAACCGAGAGTTGTGAACCTAAGAGTTTCTTGAAAATGCTGGCTCAATTTGTTCACCTACTTGGAGTGATTATTATATGCTAAATACCTTTACCACGTGTGACATATATAAGAAAGAACAGCTGTTCCTGTTAAGAACACCGTGAAGAAGTATAAAAGTTTTTTTTTCTTCAAACAGCACATCCTTGCAATGAAGCAGCTTAAAAAGCATTATTGCTACTGACAGGACAAATACACTGCTCCCAAATTCCTACAGGGGTATGACATCCAGCTGTAGCTGCTGTGAAAGGCAGCTGTAGAGCTGTGTAGTGGGTTGACCCCAGCTGGATGCCAGGTACCCACTAAAGCCATTCTCTCACTCTCCCTCTGCAAGTGAACAGAGGAGAGAAAAAAACCAGATAAGGATTCATGAGTTGAGATAACAGCTGGGAGAGGTCAGTTACTGATTACCGTCAGGGGCAAAACAGACTCAAAGTGGGGATATTATTTAAATTTATTACTAACAGGATAAGAGCCAAAGTGTGAGAAATAAAACAATCTTAAAAACACTTTCCCCCTCCCCCTCCTTCCTTCCATATTCTCCCTCCTCCCCGCCAGTGGTGCANCCCCCCCAACAGTGCAAAGAGATGGGGAATGTGGGTCGCAGTCAGTTGTTGTTTCTGCTGCTGGTCAGGGAGTGGAGTCCTTCTCCTGTTCCCATGGGGTCCTTCCCACGGGAGACAGTCCTTGATGGACCTCTCTGGGGTGAGTCTGTCCCTTGGGCAGCAGTTCTCCCCAAACTGCTGTTCCATGGGTCATTCCTCAATGGGGCGCAGTCCTTCATGGATGAGCTGTACCAGCGTGGGTCCCCTACAGGGGCCACAAGCCCTGCCCGAGAAAAACCTGCTCCAGCGTGGGCTTCCCTCTCCATAGGCTGCAGGTCTCAAGCAGGACCCTGCTCCATCTTGGGTGTCCCATGGGGTCACAGCCTCCTTCATGCATCTATCTGCTCCAGCATGGGCTCCTCCATGGGCTGCAGGTGGGTCTCTGCGTCCCGATGGTCCCCCATGGGCTGCAGGGACACAGCTGCCCCACCACGGTCTGCACCACGGGCTGCAGGGGCTTCAGCTCCAGTGCCTGGAGATCCTCCTCCCCGTCCTTCTGCACTGACCTTGGTGTCTACCTTGTTGTTCCCATGTTCTCACTCTGCTCTTCACTGGCTGGAATTCTTTCTGTGCAACAACCTTGTTTTCTTAAATACGTTATCACAGAGGCATTACTATCACTCCTGATCAGCTCGGACTTGGGCAGCAGCAGGAAGTCCTTCCCGGAGCTGGCTGGCATTGGCTCCACCAGACAGGGGAAACTTCTAGCAGCTTCTAACAGAAGCCGCCTCTGTAGCCCCCCTCTGCTACCAAAACCCAGCCACAGAAATCCACTACAAGCTGCCTTCCAGCTGTGCAGCTAGAAGGCCCCATTACCCTCCCAGGCTTACCAGTACAGTGGCTTGATCTGAAGATGCTGGTGATGCTGCTATACAACATGGAGATTTAGATGCTCTCCAGAGAGCAGTTCTGTTTCCACTGCAATGTTGCCTTGGTGTATGCCAGCATCCAGCAGAGCCCAGGCAGGAGTGCAGTGTCACTGACCTTTTGCTGTGTCTCTGTACCACTGACCATGGCACTGGTTTAAAAGTGCACATGGAAAAGCTCAGCTCCCCAGCAGAGTGCTGTGGCAACTTTTCATGTCGGCCCCAGATTAGCATCTCCTTGTCCCTCTGTTGCACACTCAAGGTGTTCCAGAGCCCAAAGAAGCCCTGCAGAGATGTTTGCCATTCAGGCTGATCTCCATCTCCTCTGATGCCTTTCACAAGGCTCTTAAACTTCAAAGAAAGCAGAGTGTGGTTTTTGTATCAAGGGCCGGCTAAAGTGGTGTTCTCATGCCACAGCAGCTGGAGATATATGTAAATTCTCTTCATCCTTCTTACTTTTGCATTCTCATTGTGGGAGTAAAAATGCACAGTAAATCTTGCTGACAGCTATGCCAGCATTTGTGGACACAGTCAACTGCAGTGTGGACACCTCTTAGCCCAGCTTATGAGGAATGAACAGTATCCATTACCAAAAATTTCACTGACCTCAAATCTGTTCCTGTCAGTTGGTATTTTTCCACTGACTTCAGTGTACTTTGAAACAGGCTTAATGGAGGTGAATTGTTTTGTTTTAGGCAACACTATTGGATTGTTCCTTTAGAATTGCTTTATGAAAACCTCTACAGCTTATATAGACGCAGAGAGTCAACATGGATACTTTCTGAAGCACTACAAGGAAGAAGCAGGTTTACAGATTAACTGTAAATACCATGATCTCATAAATGACCAGAAGAAACAAGTGTAACAGAAAAACATGTTCAGATCTGTCACCCACATATACTGATTTTTAAAGACAAATAAATAGATTCTGTACATTACTAATATTAGTATTTTCCATATGTATATAACTTACCCTACATATATTTACTATAAAACACACAGAAAGATTTCAAGATCTCTGCTCAGGAAAGAGATTTCAAGATCTCTGCCCTCCCACTTCCCTGTATACTTCAAATTCAATGTTATCTTTAAAACTGTTGTACTTTGGGCTAGATTTAATTATGTTTCCTGTGATTTCTGGAACTGAGAGCCTACTCATGACTGATTACTATGCAGATTCAGTATTTGAATTATACACAAGACTCCTAATTCTAATCTCTGTCAATAGTTCTGTAACTTTGTTTATATTTTTTCCATGAATTTATGCTTAAGTTCAAAAAAAGACACTTTTCTATATGCTTCCTCCATCACAAACCCATACATTTGAAAAATTAAGCACACACACATGGAGTATTCAGGTGGTCAACAAACTTCAAGTATTTCAAATGATTCTAGGATCATACTGCTCATGCTGAAAGTGCTAATATTCTTGTCGCACTAAGCCTTTGAAATACCAAATTTTATGCCTTTTCTGTGGAACAAAATCATAAAAAACAATCAACATAATAATAATCTAATGTCTAAAGAGTTATTATTCATTTATTAAGATCTTTCAGAGACCTAATTAATAAAAACTGGTAAAGACAGCTGATCGCTTTGCAATAAAAAAAATCTGGTATTGGCCACAATTAAAATTAATATACTGGAAAAAATGTAAAGAATAATTTTCTGCTAAGTACTTCCCTGCTCCATTGAACATTGCTTTGAGCATTCCATTATACCTTATCTCGTTGCACTGATAGCAGTAGGGTAATTTTATTACCTTAATAACACAACTGCAGTTAGCTAACACTGCACAATTTAGTTCATATAAGGAAGAAAAATATTAATTTGTTTTAAATAAGTGACTCTTTTTAAAAAGGTACTAACTGCATCCAAAAGGACACATAAGAGAGCTGTGCAATGCTAAATCATCATCATCGTCATGGCTAGGCTTCGCGAACGAAGATTTGTGAAGGACTCTACCCACGCTTGCTACAAGCGCGCTGATGGCTAAATAAAGGAGTGAAGCAAAATGAAAAATGTTCTGGGATGCCTCTTTTCATTTAGATAAAAGCAATACCTTCTTTTCCTTCGGCACCAACCACTGGAACAGCTCAGTAAGTGCTGGGACTGTTCCGGCTGAATTTTGTGCACATGGTTGTGGAGGACAACAAGCAAGGGATAAGACTGGTGAGAAGGGGGAGTGGTGGAGTTGTGGGAAGAGGGCTTTGTAGGGGGCAATGGGTTGTGCACAGCATCTATGGCTGCAAGACGCCTGTACATGGTTCTTTTCATAAAGAGCCAGTTAAGTTTTAGTACCATGAGTTTTCCTCACATTACAAACCAACAGGCAGCACAGGAAACACAGAAACTCTACTCTGTAACTCTTTAAAACACTACAGTGTGCTTTATAACACTGAAGTGCTGCTTTTCCTCCACAGAGGCCTTTTCTTAGTTGGAAAAAACAAAACCAGCAAGTGCCTGTCATGCAGGTTGTACTAAAATCATGCTTCACACAATAAACTTATCTGTAATAATGTGTTCTTCAACTGACTCTTTACCTATCATATTTTTTTTTGTAAAGAGAAACAGTTTATTTTCACTTGCTTCCTACATATTTGAAGAAGGCAGCAGCCAAGCAGTGATGGTATTCCTTCCATGTTCGTCTCAAGAGATGGATAGGAAAACAGCAATTGCCTGACAGCCAGTGAAACTTCAAAACATGGGGCCATAAACAGCTGTGTTCCCGTACGTATTTTCCTGTGAGGATAATTGTTCCTGTTGATGGTTATGTACCCTTGAAAGTAAATAACAAACAGTGTTACTAGTGAAAATAACTAGAAACAGAGAAAGTCAGAGGATAGAAATGGGATTTTTCTGTTCCCAACAGAGGAAATTTTTTGACCTTGTGGATGAGACAAGGAAGGAAAGAGGATATAACGGCCTGGTGTATTTTAAGCAAATATTTCAATATGCACCCTTCCCTTTGATTACATCTTTAAAAGCTGGCTGGCATGTCCAGTGCAAAACATGAGCCTTAGCACACAGGAGCTGTGTAATCACTTAATGTTGGCCACCTTGGACTGAGCAAGGAAAATACTTCTCTTGAACTCAAGAAGGACAAAGCCTTAAGATCTGCAATTTCAAGCACACAGTCCATGCCCATAATCCTGTGTCATTGAAGAAAAAAGAGCACAAAATTTGTAAATTTATTTATTGATTTTATTGTGCTAGGATGTGGGAGGTTTGATTGTTTGTTTTGATGTGATTTGTTTTGTTTTGTTTTGTTTTTCTTGGCACCACACAGTATATCACTGTTTCACAACATTATAGGTACTGTAAGACTGGGCACCACCCATTCTTTTGTGGTACTGTTCAGGATTTTATTTTTAGAAATAGGAATTTGATAAATATACTCTCAGAAATCATATAGAAATCAGGAATGGTTGGGATAGAGATAATATTTATGTCTGGCTTCTAGCAGATCTAGTCATGAAGGCTTGGAGCTGAGCTTGGAAACATGGGACAGGAGAATGCCAGAGACCTCAGAGTATTGCACGAAGATGAGGATTTAAGTTAATGGGATAAACTGCAGACCGAGAGAAAAGAGGTACCTAAACTATGGTGAGAGAAGCAGAAGGTTGCTTTGCATCTGTTAAACAGTTTTATTCTGTAAGGAGTGAATGCTGTAATTCTCTTTGGGAGAATAAGTATATACAGTATTATTGACATAAAGGAAATAAGGGGATGATAAATACTGGAGACATTAGCTCTTTTTTAATTTTAGTTAGAGCATTCATTCATTGTGGGAACTATGCCTAATGCTAGCTAGGATTGAAGGTGTGTAAATAAACTGCCCATTTCACTGCCTCACATCAGTTATGCATTTTACCTCACGCTTTATTTTATCTGGTATCTGCCCTTTGTCAGTGGACAATCAAATAGGAAGAGGAATCAGGAGAATAGGGTTTGCAAAGATAATGCACTGTGTCCCTGAGGACATGCCTTCTCTAGGATAACAGGCTCCTTAAAACAAGATACTAAAAAAGTGGACTGAGAGAGTTATGATTAACTGATCAGACTTGATATGGAATGTGCGTTCTTCAAACTTTCTCAGGAGAAAACTCTGTTCCTCATGAGTGGTAAAAAAGCCTAACAATATATTGTCTTTCCTTGTCACTTACACTTCTGAAATAAACTTTGAAATAATGTTAACAGTACAACATTTAATGTCAAGGCACCTCCATGCTTTCCTGGTATAGTGGTAATCAGAAACCAAAGGTTAGGTCCTTTTCCAGAAACTATGTCTCATAATCTTGAAACAGGAATCAGACACAAGACTTAAAATAGATCTTTCTGTAGATCTCTTGAGCAATATCAAGATCCCATCTTGAACATGTGCTACCAAAAGATGACTGTTTTAGAAGCCGCCTCCAGCAGGTTTGCATATGTCAGCAACTTTTTAGCAAATCAGTATACTTTCAATAATTCAGATAAAAGGAAGAAGTCAATTTTAAAAATCTGGTGATCTCGATGTAGAAGTAAATGTATGAATGCCTTTGTTTAGACAGCTTTGAATTTTGGTCTCCTAAATTCAGTAGCTGATTCCCAATAACCATCAGTGATCTTAGAAACTACTCACTTAATTGGGCAAAGAAGGGGTTCCTGCTCTCTTAAAACAAGCAATGCTGAGACTATTAACTTTAAAATGCTGTGATGGGGCTTTTGTTAGTGACCTTCATGTTTTGTGCTGGTAACTTGGCTAATACATAAAGGCTGGCACACAGTAACAAAGTTCATGATTCTCAAATGTGCTATTCTTGAAGAGTTTAAAACCACATTTTATTAGTGAAAGTATAACAACACTTTGTGCTGTAGCAAAACAAGTGTGAGGCATAACCACTTTCCTATATGATCTTGGTAAAAACTGGATGTTTTGAACAATCTAGAAAATACTTATTTTTCCCAAGTTGGTGTACCAAATTCAAGAAACCTTCAAGCAGACTTTTTTTCAGAAAGTCAGAAAACAGAAGGTCTTCCTCTTCTTTCCCTCCCCTTATTTTCTGTTTCAGATTTTTGAGTGACTTAGGTAAGCGCTCTTGGCCAGTGAATTAAAAACTGATAGAAGATGTTAAAACCGTTAGAAATTCTGTGTGAAGGTCAATTAATGTTTCTAAAAAAATATTTTCAATACATGATTCATATGTGAGATTTGAGGGAAAAATGTAACTTTTAGTGTTCAGCTTAGTACTTGCAGATATCTATTTATGATATCTGCATTTGAAAAACAGCCATACTACTGAAGTGAACTGTGTTACTCTGAAAATCTAAAGAAGCTGAAATCCTATTTTTATTCATAGCTAAATTAATCTTACAACTGTTTTGCCTGGAATAGAGAATCTGGTCTCTTCCATGCATATGTACCACTGAAATCAGACACAATGAATGAGTTTATTCCTTCTCAGAGAATTCAGAGGCACTACTTGCTAAACGGGGGTAGAAGATGCACATGCTTTGAGTACTCTGCTTTTCACACACAGAGCCTTTAAATACATAAAGATATCTTCACTCAAGAGAAAAAACTATTTCAGAATAACTTTATTTCACCTGCAATTAGAATCTTATGAAAAATATGCTTTCCTTAGGATCTTAATTTAATGTCGCACAAAGACTCTTCTTTTTACATTAAATTCAGTAAACTTCTCAGGCAGGTTAGTATCAAGGAAATAACGAAGTAAACATTTACTATTTAAGAACGCAATGAAATAAATTAAACTGAAATCCTACCTCAGTTTAGATAACTACTAGCAGTTTTTCTTATTACCACTTTTCTAGAGGTTTGATTGTTCCCCCTTCCCTCTTTGTGAGATTTCTAGAAGAGCCACTGGTTTATGCAGATGGAGAAGGCTATTTTCCCTGGGTCCTCAGCACTCCCCATATTGCCATATCCAATATTTTAGAATCTCTTGTTGGAGGGTTGATCTATGAGCTTAATGGATGTTGTATATTTAATTAATGGGTCCAGAAGATGGTTGTACTTTCTTCAAATTGTTCTTGATTTCTTGTTTGTGGGTAAAACTCTCTTCCTTGATTTTACTTAGATGCTTTTAACTTTAATTATTGCACTGATGGTAAATGGTAGTGTAGCAATTTGCTTGTCCCTTATTACCAAGTATTCAAAAATAACTTAAACCATTCAGCTGCAACATACAAAAAAGAAACTTCAATTATCACTTCTTAGCAATCAAAAGATCATCCTGAAATTATATTCAGACCAAACTTAGAGTATTTTCAAATGCAAAATGGATAAACATCACCCTGTGCATGTCGGTCCATGCAGACACATTCTGTAACTGCTTTATAGTAGCCTTTTTAGGCTATGTATTTGAACTTTACTCAAAAAAAAAAAAAAAGGGTATAAATCAGGGTTTAATTCCCTTCCATTCTTTGTAATGTTTCTTTCACGAAGTAGTGTGCACCTGAATCCCAGTAATACTGTGGAAATTGATAAAAGCAAGTAAAAGAGGGTTTGTAGCAGTAATCAAAGTTATCACCTGATATAAAATAGTCTTGTTTTAATTAAACTTTCTGAATAACAATTTTTGGCCATTAACTCTGATTCTTTCTTAACACAGAATGGTCTTTCAATTTTTCTGGTTTCAGTGAACATACACTGACTCATTCAAAGCATTAACTCTTTCAAAAGAGATGGACATTTTCCCCATCAAACTTGAGACCACTAGGTCTAAATATAAGGAAGCAAATTTAAGGATCAGTGGTATGATCTTGATGAAACTTACTGATCCATGTAGAGCGCAGTATGATTTATTCCTTTGGAATTTATTCCTTGCTTTTCCAGAGCAGGAAATGTGGACAGGCTGACTGATCACTGATGGGAATAATGGCAACATTTTTCTACCTAGGTAGACAAGGTGGGTGAAGTGATGAGTCCGAGAATATATTTTTCTAAATCTTGTCTACTCCCATGACCATGAAGTCAAATGAAAAGTCATGTCATATGAACATACAGGAGACTTTCTCTCTTTTGGAAGACAGGTGGTTGTTGAAGGAGTGCTTTAAGTCTCTCTCTTTGACTCCTTGAGAAATAATATACTATGGCTTGAGATGAACATAAGTACTAAGAACTTCTTGATTAAACATTTATGCTGCTTATTGAATATTTCAGGGGAATAACATAAGAAAAATGCAGGAGCTATAACATACTTAATAATTAACACTCCATTTCTCACTATCCCAGTGTCAAAAACATTTGCCTAGATTCTTTCATTGAAGCAAACATTCAGATCACTTTCTCTGCATACCCTATTTAGACCCATTGATGAAGAATGAATTTGAAGAGTGAGAACTACTCATCTGCTGGATGTGTGCTGTCCTTACCTGCACAGAGGAGAGTGGTCGGTGACACTGAAGAATCTTTCATTGCCTGCACAGGAAGCACGGAGATGGCCATAGGGAGTGAGAGTACTCATGCAAGCAGAGCAGGATGTAGGTAGGAGCCAGCCAGTTGGCAAGTGGAGCTCACAGTGTAGCTGTGATCCTGCCCTCTCTATGCCTTAGACACCTGCCTCAAAGCTACATGCTGAGGCCCTTTATTTGCTCCGGACTTGAGGAATTAAAACTAGATTCCTCTCTTGAAGGTAAAGGAGGACTTCATATTTTTATGTCAGGTTCTGCATACGTCTTATCTGTTAGCTTCATGACTCAAACTTTGCCAATAAGGAGGAAAGCTAGGTTTCAGTCTTTCTTCAGCATGTTCTGGCTTTGCTACGTTGAAGCTGGGCTTCTGAGCAGGATGATTTGAAGGACGATTATCACAGAATATTCTGACGTGGAAGGGACCCACAAGGATCATCACGTGCAACTCTTAGGTAAATGGCCTGTACAGGGAACAACCCCATGACCTTAGCCTCGTGCTCTAACCAACTGAGCTAATCTCAAGGTCATGATGAGAGAATGGAGAGAATTAGCAAGTGGTAGCATAATTCTACAGCCTGGTTTTGATAACTTGGTTTTCAGAGCTGTATGGTCTAATTCTCTTTCAGCTCACACAGTATCAGTGATAATTTTTTTTTTAGATGTTTATTGTAAATAAGAATTTAGCTCAGATCTCTGAAATGACTTAAATGTGAAATAACTGTTGATTTGTAATTCAGCAACAGAACGGATGAGAACATGGGTTGACTTCTGTGACTGTTTGGACAAGAGTGTGCTTCTGACACACATACTCTGCGTACAGCAAACTTTGTCATGTGAAACTGGAGGCAAAACTAAACATCCGTAATCCCACTGTTGAGGTAGGGTCACAGAGTTCAGGAGGATATTTGGCATGTGTGGTGAAGAAGAAATAAGCTTTGTAGAAGGAAACACTTGTGACACTTGAAAATACTTTCTCCTTGCATTCCTTTTCATTCCTTCCATTGTTAGTTCCTGGTACTGTAATTCAAGCCTTGTAGGAGAACTTAAACCTTAGATTTAAACAACCTATACTGAAAGTTACTCCTGCTGGGAAAGATGCTGGGGCTTAACTTCTGGGAGCCCTTTTGGGTTCCTTGTATATATCACCTGGAAACAACCACCTTGTGTTTTTGCAAACCTTATTCTTGATTGGGACAAAAATCAGAACTCAGGACATTGCACTCAGGTATTTTTAATGTCTATACGCACATTCCCTGTATATATGCAGCACATGACAACAGTACTTTGAGGAAAAAAGATCCCTTAAGCAATATAACAAAATACCTTGGAAATAAATGAGCAAAATTAAATGGCAAAGTTTTTCAAAAATCCTTGAATTCCCTGAGTCATGCCAAAGCTTTGAACTCAATACATTTGAATTGCTGTTTTAAGGAATAGATGAGGAGCACGAACACCTTTTGGCAGTCCTGGGTGGTCTATCATGACTAGGGAAAATAACAGGGCATTTAAAGATGGCCACACCTCCCACAGTGCAGTCAAACAGGCAGAAATCTACACCTTTACTCCATGACTGTGTTCCTGGGCTGTGACAGCAGCCAGCTGATATATCCAGCCTCCCCCTATGGATAGGGTGTGAGGCAAAATTATTTTCCCTTGTTACTGAACCACTAAAACAGTGCTAGACCTTTGCCATCCCTCTCAGAAAGCCATAGTTTATCAGCAAGTAATCTTTAGTAAATAAGTAAATCTTTAGTAAATTAAGTAAAGTAGTCTGAAAGAAGTCTGAAATTCCATTTCAGAGCAATTTCTAATGAGCAATTACTATTTGACCCTGGACTTCTGAGTCATGAAAACGATGTTATTTTCAGACCTTTCCACTTCAATTACTATATCAATGGACATGAAAAGCACATAAAAAGTAAATTAAATATTGGTTTGGAATGTGCGAATCTTAACATACTTCTAATTTTTTTTCTCCAAAATTTCACTTTTGAATAACCATGTTAGTACAACTTTCATTAGAAGTGAGATTGTAAAAGCAAGATTTGCAAACAGTCAAAAATTAATGTTGAAGAATACAAACAAGTATCCTGGCACTTAGGACACAAATTTCAATCCAAAGTTTTCTTTGCTAGGAGCCAAAAGATTACATAATCCTAGTAAGACAAACTCAAGCATGAGAAAACTGCTGTCAGTACTAACATCCTTTGTGTCTGAGTGGTGCCACAGACACTGAGACAAAACAATTAAACTGTTCTTGTGTCTTTAACCTTTGTCCATTGGTGTGTGATACTGGGAATGGTCAATGCTAAACAAATAGCATTAGCATGAGTCTCATGCCAGCAATGGGGATTCTGCTTACAGAAGTATTTAGTCTGTAGACTGAAAATTTAAAGCTAGAATAAGGAGATACAAATTTAACAAACCTATCCTGTGCAATCTGTGCACAAACAATTTTAGCTTGGCAAGACAAGCAGCACAGGCAGGAAAAATGAGGCTGCATAACACTGAGCTGGTTTGAGCTCCTGCATGGGCAAAACTCAGTGTAATTCCAAAGTGAGTGCCTCTTGCCAACTTCACAAGAAATTGTAAATCCATACAATTATAGAGTATCTGGGAAGTTCTGTCCTCACTTACTGAAGCAAACTAATGCTCAAGAAGGCAAAAAGGCATGCAATTAGAAAAAAACCCAAACAAACAAACAAACAACCCCCCAAAACCCTGGTTGTGTAATTAAGTGAGTAAAAGTGAACAGAATACAATATTGAAACTGGAACTGCTGGAATTTTTTGGCTACTCTTCCTTGAGCTTTTTTCTTCTTCACATGGTGAACATCTAGAGAAAGGTATTTCATTTGGGAAACATTGTGCTTTATCAAGCAGGCTTACTGCAGTCCTGGCAGAATGAGGGATAAAATGCTTGGCTGTGAACTTGTGAAGGTGAGCTGTAACATGTTCAGCTGAACCTTACACAAAATAGAGCACTCACAATTTCCTTTTTTCAACAGTGAGAATAAAGCTTAGGGTGCCAGTACACATCTGTCTGGAAACTGATGACAGCATGCTCACCAAAATGGGAGACAAGAGTAGGTACACATTGTGTAACAGCATCTTTTTCTTCAAGACAGTATAAAAAGAAGGAGGGGAGATAGTTAAACAAATTTCTTAGTTGTGATGTACTTTTTTTAACTTTTTTTTTTTCCCCCCAAAGAAGATGCTCTCCAGCTGATTTGCTGCGTTTAGCAGTGCCTCTCCCACTTACTGAGGCAGCCCAGTTCTGCACTCTTCTGGTATTAAGTTGATAAAGCAACCCAGTGGGGAAATCATGATCTTCAAAACTCATCCGGGGGGATAAGACGATGAAACTAAACAAAACCCTTTCCGAAATGTATCTTTTGATATAGTGACAGCTTGAGCTTGCATCTTCATATATCGTTCCCAGACTGATCTACCTCCTATCAATATCAGATGAAAAGAGTTGTTACAAAGAAAACTGCAATTGCCATGTTGATACACCAACCATTTATAAAGGAGAAAGACAAGTAGGAAGTGGGTTTAAAGCTTTTGGGTTGTTGCATAGAGCTGGGAAAAAAAGAAAGAAGAAGGAAATTTATATAAATTCTGGGCTTCATGTAAAATCTTAAAAAATATTTCCCCCCCTAGAAAAAGACTGCTAGCAGTATTGGACAAATGAAATGAAATTACTGGGTAAATGAGAGCTGTGCTCTGCCATTCCATCCCGGGGCAAAAAAGGGCCCAACTGCAAATGCAAGCTCTGGAAACTCTTCATATTTTGGTATGAGCAGCTTACAGAAACAAGGCAGATGTGATAATTATAGAAACACACCGCACAGCACTATAACAGCCTTAGGTACTGGGTTAGCCCGCTTGTGCTTTGCTTTTTTGACTTTTATGGGTTTTTCTCATGTTACTTTAGAGTAGAGAAACATTCTCCGCTTGCAGTGAGGGAGGCTGATTTTTTTTTTTTTTTTTTTTTTAATAACAGCTCTGCTATAGCATTGAGCAGTGAAGGAAAAAAGGACGCCGGATGAGTTTTGCAGGCGTGTAAAAAATTAATAATTAAACAAAACTCCGCCGGCCCCGGGAGTTGATGGAAAGGGGTGGGACAGACTCGTCCCACCACCCACCGCACGCTCCGCACCCGGCCCGGGGCCGGCCCGGCCCCGCCCCGCCCCGGCCGGGCACTATACAAGAGGCAGCACCCTGCGCCGTAAAGCCGGTGCTGCTGGTTTCGCTGCGCTGGTTCTCCGTGTCCCCCTATGGCTCCCGAGCGGTCCCCGCCGGCCTTCGCCGAGGCCGGGCTCCAGAGCGGGCTGCAGGTGTGGCGCGTCGAGAAGCTGGAGCTGGTGGCGGTGCCCCCGGCGCTCCACGGCGACTTCTTCGTGGGGGACGCGTACCTGGTGCTGCGCACCGAGCGCCGCGGGTCCGGCGTCGCCTACCGCCTGCACTACTGGCTCGGTAGGAGCGGGCGGGGGCCGGGGTCGGGGCCGTGGGTGAGGTTTCGTCGTGCCCACTCCTGCTGCCTTAGGTTCTCGCTGGGTTCCGGGGGATTGGAAGCTAGATTTTCCCTGCCCTTCTGAGAACGGCAGCAAATGCGAAGCTTCTGGGTGGAAGCAGGAGTAGGGCTGCCACCAAAGATCAGGGTGCTGTCAAGACTCACCCCTTCCGGTGGTGAGGGTCTGTGTGGTGGGACAATGGGGTACGGCAGAAAAGTGAACACTTGCTTGCTCTGTGATGTTAGTTTGGAAGTGCTAAAGGGTTAAAGTAGAGTTTTGGATGTGAACCCAACAGAGATTTACTAGTGAAATCCTGCTTTCACTCACATCAACAGTTTTCTTGCCTTTGTTTCCACTTGGATGAACATTCCCTCTTGGCCGTCTCCCTGTGGTGGTGTTGCGCTGGTTTTTGTCTGGGTGTTGCCTTTTTCGGCTAGACTAATTCTGCTTTCTGATGATACAGAGATCAGATACAAAGTCACCAGGTTTTTTGTAAAACCTCTTCAGTATCAGTCTGACAGCCTACTGGGAACACAGAACTGGGCTGATGTCGTTTGCTTTCCACTTTGACTAGCACACTTTACATCAAAATAGAAGCCTGACATAAGGATGCATTTTCTGTGACTTCCTCATTTCCTGCAGGTATCTTATGACTTCCCTGTCTGGCCACCAAGTCATCCAGTCACAGTGGTTGCTGTGTAGCTGCCTGAAACCTATTACTTTGTTCTTGTTTCACTATCAAGTTTGTGTTTATAGGTAATCATCTCAATGAATGCACATAAAGATAGGTTAATGTGTATTAACGTTGATGTGTTTGAGTTGCAGTGGTTCTCATTTTACTTGTGCATGCACTGAAAAAAGAATAGCATATAAAGCTGAGATTGCTTCCGTATAAATGCTTGAAGTGTGTTTAGTTTTGTGTGTGTTAATAGTTTTTCAGATGGCAAGCAGGATTGTGTCTGTCTTTGGTGAGAGCATAATCATATATGGCAATGTAAATGAAGTTCTCCTGTTAGCAGTGCTGCTAATTAATAGCAGCGTTTGGCTGTTCAGACTTCCATTAATGAACTACTTATGTTGTAGTTAAAGTCTGGTAGACATTTCCCAGGGAATGATGTAAGGACTTTTTGCAATTCTTTGGAAGTGAAGGAAAACAGTGACTGACATTTGCAGTAATTAAAACCTCTTTGCTGTTGGCTAAAGAGCTTTAGTTGTACATGCTGATGCACATTTCATGCTGATGTTGTGATATCCAGATACTGTAAATGGCTTCAGGTGATGGGGTACCCATTGTTGTTGTGCAGCTGGCAGGGTGGCAATAGGGTGGCTCACTGCTGGGAAATCCCTTCATGTTTGCAAGATACTTCAGTAGCAGGGTGGAGAATCTCAAACACTGCTGCACTCATCATAGTAACAGGGGATCAGAACTTCAGACAAGATGTATGGGGAAAGCCAGGCATGTGCAGGGCAAGAACCACAGAATCATTTTGGTATTTTTAACTGATGTATGTACACCAAACTTTTCCCTCATGAGCAAAGGCTGCGTAACCTGTGGGCAGGAAGACTGCAGTAGGGTTTTCATGAAGACTTCCCATAAGCTGTCTCTGGACAGCTACAGCAGTCACTATCAGACTTTGGGATGTACAGAAAGAATCACAGAATCAGCTAGGTTGGGAAAGACCTCTGAGACTGAGTCCAACCTATGGCCGAACACCACCATGTCGACTAAGTGACACATCCAGTCTTTCCTTAAACCCCTCCAGGGACGGTGACTCTACCACTTCCCTAGGGAGCCCGTTCCAATGCCCAATGAAGGAACTTCTTCCTAATGCCCAGCCTAAACCTTCTCTAGTGCAGCTTAAGACTGAGACCTCTTGTCATACTGCTGGTTGCCTGGGAGAAGAGACTGACCCTCACCTGGTAACAGCCTCCTTGTAGGTAGTTGTAGAGAGTGATAAGGTCTCCACTTGTGAACTCTTGTGAAATTAGATGGGTGGAAACCCTGCAGACTTTGAGCTTAGAATACTTACAAGGGCCTTGCTATTTGGTGACACAAATACTCCTGCCTGTCATCTGTGGTGTGTCTTATTGCGGGGGCCACATATGGTGGCTTTGAGTGTGAATGGATTCTGACTTCAGCAAAAAAATAAAACAAAAAACAAACAAAACCAAATTTAAAATAAAAGCAGAGTAATCAATTTTCCTATTATATAGTGACAAATGTCCTCCTAATACCTTGCTTAGGGGTTAGAAGGAGGTCTAGACCATGGGAGGATGGTCTGTGACCTTGATGTGCTGACAGTCTTGAGCTGTGGTTGGCACCCTAGGGTTAAAGTAACCCAATAGTTGTTCTGCCATCCTGAAGTTTCCTATGGGAAAGCCACTGTTCTACCAAATATCTCACATACGGTGAAATGCTGTTGAGGTTGGATCATTTCTGAACAAGCTAACTCAGGTGCTGCAGCAATGTTGGCATGGCTGAGCAATCAGTGCAGATCTGTCATGGTAGCTGTATCCATTTTTAACTTGGCTCAGGTATCCTGGCTCAGTTGTTTGTTATGGGCACTTGAGGGATGCCGTAGTAGCTAAACTACTAAATCCAAGGGAGCTGTCTGGACTTGAAACTATCACTAGTGGAAACAGCATGTACTGTGCCAGTATGAGGCTACTTGTGGGAGTAAGACTTGTTATCTATACCTCACTTAGTATCTTTAATAAAATCATGCATAGTGGTTTTTAATTATTATTTTAACCCTTGTCCCCAGAGATGAAGTCATAAGATCTGTCCATGTGACCTGGTATTTAGTCTGGTAAAAATTTGGTTTTTTTCTTATATACTCTGCCTTATGGCTGTCTGTGCATCAGACTGTAAGGTACATCTGTTTTTCATAAAACTTGAATAAGTCATGCTTGGACTGATGCCCACTAGATTTTTTTTTTTTAATGGACTATTTTATTGCATAGCAGCAGTGAGACCAAGCCTGATAGTAATTCTTATTTCTGAAACTGTTAAAAAATGATTTTTCTTCAACCCTGAACCCTGTTATGTCTTTGCAAGCAATAAATCAGAAGGATCTAGTCCTAATGATATGAATAACCCTATTAAAAACAAACAGAACATCCTCAAACCCCCCAAAACTTTGCCACCAGCTTTAAGGTGGTACCCAGGTCTGAGAAAGCATATTGCCAAATAGCAAGTTCTTCTATCATTGAGTGATGGGCATTTTTTTCCAGAGTTTGTCTTATACCCTGCTTTCAGTAATTTATTTTTTTACCTTTTTTGGGTAGGCCTAATGGTCTTTGCTTCCCTATGCTTCCATTATTCTTTGGACCCCTTCCTGGTTTCATCCTTGGTGCTTTCTGGAGGCTTCCATATTGCCTGTGTCTCCACAAAAGCTGTGGTGATGGTGGTGGTGGCGGCATTGCTCCTGGGAGAAGCATGGCTGTTGGCGGGTGATGGGGACTTGCCTTATGGCATTTGCGCTGCTGGACCATGAATAGGGCAATCATTCTCCCCAGCAGAGGGACGTGCCCTTAGGCATTCCTGTCCCTCCTCTCCCATGTTTTATTCTTTCCCAGTACCTTATTGACAAGCTTCCTGCGACACCAGCACCTCACTACACACTTCCCATTCTTCTGCAGCCTGTGAGAGGTATCTCTCTCCAGGCTGTCTGGACTCTATGCTCGTTTTCCATTTAGTCACCTAGAAGCAGAGAAATGGTTAATGTAAGTGAGAAGCTGCTCTTCAGAACTGCTGCTTGTATACCAGCTTTTCCCTCTTATTTAGCAAGAAAAATAAACCTAAATGGAAGAACTCACTTTTCCTTATTTTTCTAAAGTTTTTGAGAAGCCTGGTTTTTTTAGACTTGATCCTATTTGTGCTTTCCTTGACACAATCGAAACTTATGAAAATGGTCATCAAAAATGTATAGGCACATGTTAAAAGCTTTGGTTTAATATACAGCCTGATTTGCAGGATGATTAGGCCATCAGCACACTAGGTAGAGAATGTTTTGCCACAGTCCTGGGAAGAGGCTAATCTCTGAAAGGTACAAAACAAAGTGATCTCACGAAGCAAATATCTGAGCCCCACAGATGATTTTCTTTCTTCCAGCTGTACCAGGCAAACTATCTTGCTGGCATTATTGTGTGAAGAGGACTGCTTTTTGAATTATTTTGGCTTTACAGCTTAGTGAGTTGTTCTTAGCGTAAATATCCAGTTTACCATCCAGACAGACCTTTGACGTGACCTTCCTTTGTCTTTGCACTTTAACTCAAAGTCCCAAAATCATTATGGTTGAGAGTTGCCATGCTAGACTCAGTTGACATATTCTTTTGTTTAAAGAGGCTCAGAGAAGACAAACTGCTAGTTTTCACCTTTTTTTATTTTTTTCCCCGATATAAATGCAGTTCTTCAAGCAGTCAAGAAATGGTCTGGAAGATCATGTGTTTGGTGGTGAACAAGGTTATGATGTAGTGCTTTGTTACCACATAAACATTGGCTGTACAGGCTGCTGAAGGAAGTGCCTGATTGTCACGGAAACTATTTCTCCAACAGAATTCAAAGTTATATTAATGTTTTATAGACATAATATTTCCTCTTATTTCAGGGAAAGAATGTACCCAGGATGAAAGCACAGCTGTAGCTATCTTTGCTGTTCAAATGGATGACTATTTAGGAGGAAAGCCTGTGCAGAGTAGAGAAATTCAAGGATACGAATCTACTGAGTTTGTGAGTTACTTCAAAGGAGGAATTAAATACAAGGTAAAGACTCTTGTCAAAATGTATTCTGAAATTGTATGTAACATTGTCCTCCACATAAAAATAAAATTTTTTTCTTTGTCAATGGGGAGTTTAAAAATTGTTACTTAATGCTTAATGGGCTTAGATCTGAACTACCCATCTTAAACTATGGTTTAGGTGCTCGTACAGAAAGTTGCAGCTAGTTTGCCAGCGCCTCTTATGATGTGTGAAAACCTTTCCTGATCATTTTTTTTCTCCAAAATAAAGCTGTCCAGAAATTTCATGGTAGTGTGTCTAAGGGAGCTCAGAGTAGGGACTCTTTTTGTCTGGGAGGTATTAAATCCTGTGGAAATCACTTCTATGTTGTAGACTGAATCATTTTGTTCAAATGGAGAACCCAGTGTGCTCAAGTGGTTAGAAACATGAATAGAGTGTAAAAAAACCAAAACCTCACTTGAGTCTAAAACTGGTGCTTTTGCAGTCGGTCTGCAGTTTTTCTTCTGAGGTAGATTAAAAAACTCCCAAATACTTCTCACAAAAATTTTATATTTTGAAAAAGGTAGTGTCAACGTTCTTGTGTCACTTCCAGAAGCTGAATATTTGAAAGGAATTTTTTTTTTTTGCAGCATCTGTGGGTTTTTTTAAAAATAATGTATCTCCTGAGAATCTCCCCACAGTAGGAGCTCTGGGAAATGTGGCTCAGTCAGCTTTTTTTCCCTGTTATGGAGGTTTGTAACTTCTCACAGTCTACACAACCAATTTGAAGCTTTTAACTCTGCTTGCATAAGAGTGACTTGCCCAGTCTCTTACATCTTATTTTCATTTGTAATTTCAAGAGCCAGTTTCTGTTCCAGGCCAAGGTCTGGGTCTCCTGGAGGAGTGGAGAATACTGCCTCACAGAGGCAGACAGCCAAGCCAGTTTATAGGATTATGTTTATGCTTATAGATTATAAATCACCAGTTTGATCTCACTTTCCCAGTTTGGTACTCCTTGCTAGGTTGTCTCCTAAGTTGCAAATACTCCTTTCATAAAATTACAGAGCTGCTGTGGAATTACCTATCCCTCTACACATAACCAGGAACTAAAACCACCTGGACCCCTGAGATTCAAGTTTGGAAAACTTAAGAAGGAGCTGCATATTTCTCTGCTTTTCCTCAGTCCTTATTTGAAAACCTACTGACTTTTGTCCTGAGTGCGCTTCAGTGTTACCTCATCCTGTGCAGGATGCAAACAGAGTGCTGTAAATTCTGTGTTTTCCCTTTCCCTGTTTATCTGAAAACCCTTTGAAGCAGGGTGACATCTGCTCCCTTGGCTAAAGGTTCCCACCTACATCCAGCATCAGCAGCAGTTTCTATCAGGTCTGTGGTTGATACTAGATTATTATCAACAGTAGATTATTTTGGCTTCCTTCTTGCTGCATAAACTTTTTTTCCTCTGCTAGCTCCTCATCTGTAGCAAAAAAAGGTAAGTTTGCAGAAATCAAGCTGAAATAAAGCTGGCTGCTTTGTTTTGTTTTATTCAGGCAGGTGGTGTTGCCTCTGGATTTAATCATGTTGTTACTAATGATCTGAGTGCCCAGAGGCTGCTGCATATCAAGGGCCGGAGAGTTGTAAGAGCCACAGAAGTCCCCCTGGCTTGGACCAGCTTCAACAAAGGAGATTGTTTCATTATTGACCTTGGAACTGTAAGTGTTTCCCAGAGCAAAATACACTGAAAATAAAGAGATGCAGTGTCCCTGATAAGGTCTGACTCATCCCCAAAAATCAGCTGTGTGTTTTAGTCACTCATGCAAACTGACAGAAAGAATCTGCTTTACAAAATCAATTTGTCACACAACTTTGGAAGGTTTGAAACTGCCCTAAATGCTTCCTAAAGTATGCACAGATTATCCTTCAAGAAATAGGTCTCTTTTCCATTCAAGGCATTGGGGTTTTTCATTACTGGTGTTTGAATAGCTTAAGCTGTTCACAGTAAGTCCAGTCTGACTTTGGCATTATCTACTCACTCAGTGGGATCAGTGCTAGTGTTCAGAGCAAAACACAAATTCAACCTTCACTTAAGAGCATTTCTTCATAGGTATAAAACTTTGATCATGACAATTAACCCTAAAGAAATAGCTGCAGAAGTGGTTATGAAACTACTTGAATATTTCAAGAGTTCACTTGAGGAGCCATCACTTGCTTCAAGACTTTCTGCTGAAAGCAAGTAGAGGCAGCACGGAAGAATATGGACAGAGATGGGAAGATAATTTTGCTTGCTCTAGATGACTTGAACTGTAGTACTGTCACCTCAGAATACATGTTAAGAATTTCTGATACTAAAAGTAGCATCTGGGATGTAGTCCACACTTGATGCTAGTTACCAATTTGAAATTACTCCCACACCTGATATGTCATGTGTATAAAATGGAAAGCATGTAAAAGAAAATAGTATCTGCAGTTGGTTTTAATTGTAGTGTTTGTCAAGGAAGTGGTGAGCTACTTCAAGATTTCAGAGTTCCCCTGACCTTTTGAAAAATGAAATGAGCTCTTCTGAACTCATGTTGCGCATTTGGCTTTTTCCTCTGAGAAGCATCCCCTGGTGTAACAGTTGAAGATGATCGATACAGTTACTTGATACCAATATGACTTTGATTTTTATTATGACTCAGCCTTCAGATGGAACACTAGCCAGTGTTTTTTTTGAACAGTATCCTATTCTTCCTATATCGGTGTGCTCTAATCATCTGAAACAGCCAGGTGATCAATATCCAAAGTTATCTCTCAATGTGACTTTGCAAAAAAGACTCAAATCATCTATTCCCTTTCAGAGTTAACACATAGGAGACGGCAGAGTTGGAACTAAACATTTCTAGAAAACGCTACTTTTGCATTCAGGCTGTATGAGTTTTCTGGAGTTAACCTCCCATGGACACCCCATGAAACTGGGTGTATTTCATGAATTCAATTTGTCCTGGCGCTTATTGTGCCACAGTTACTTAGTTCACCTAGAGTAGTTATTCAGGTCACACTGCAGACATGGCAGTGGTATTGATGAAGTGCACTGTGGGTATATTACAGTGTTACCTGTATAGCTTGGGGTTCATCACTTTTGGTGAGATTTGAAAGTGCTGTGACTTAGCAATTTAAATGTAATATGACTTTAGAGTCTTTATCTAATGCTGGGTGTACACTGGGAGCTTTTTTCTCTTTTTT
>VZRE01005844.1:0-44443 GCA_013396775.1 Cephalopterus ornatus | reverse complement strand
TTTTTTAGTATAACATCAGTCTGGTTTCTAACTTCCTGTTTGATAAGACAGAGGTCAAGCAGCAATGCTACCCTGTGCCTTCCTAGGAAGAAAGAGATTAGATGTGAATCTCGTTTTTTTTTTTTTTTTACCACTCTATGGCAAGTGTCAGTCAAATCACATCACTAATAACAGTTCTTGGTCTTGTCATGTCAGTTGTGTAAGAGGGATGTTTTTTCTTGGCTGTATTGACAAATTCAGGTAAAGAGTGTTTCAGCATCCAGACATTTGTAGTTACTTCATCATAGGTTATTATGTAAACCAGACTATGCATGTGGGAGATGAAAAAGCAACATGTGACATAGTTCAAGATGAAGTGCCTGTAGATAAATGCGTGTGGTAGAAAATATTTTATCATAGAGGAAATCTTGAGCAAGTTTTATATGAACTATGTTTCAAGCTGAAATAACTGTATTTCAGATTGAAATTTTCCATGACTATGGGTCCATTGTAAATATGTGAGTCTTTACAGGACCTCTTAATTGAATTTAAGGGTAATTTGAAAAAGAAAAAGATTTTGGCTCAAGTAGATTCCTTTACTTAATAATTGAAATAAGTCATCTTAAATAGGATTGCTCTTGAGTCTTGGAATTTATTGCGGGGTACTACTGACTCATTATCTGAGAATAGTGGGCAGTAATTGCATAAAATAATGAGCTTATGATCAGTGCTTTTAATATCAAATTATTGTATGTTAAGATGAATTTCCAAGATTTGCTTTCCCCAGTCTCTTAACTAACCAGAAGAATGGCCTCCATGGCACTGCAAAATTGGTTGTGCAGTCCATTTCCTGTTAGATTTTATCAAGCCACTTATCTAATATAACGAAAAATCATTTCAGTTTTCCCATTGAGCTCAATTACTGCAGTATTTTAAATCCATGGTTTTGAACAGATAAGGGAAAATTACAAAAGGTAATAATGATCAGTAATAAAATCATTACTGGTCACTAAGGTTTCCCTGATGGGGATAATGTTTTAAGTAAAAAGTATGTGTGCATTTGTAGCTCTGTTTGCATATTTACAGTTCATGTTCTGATGGTCACCTCATATTTAGATCATAGAATAGTTTGGGTTAGAAGGGACCTTTAAAGGTCATCTAGTCCAATTCCTCCTGCAATAAGCAGGGACATGTTCAACTAGATCAAGTTGCTCAGAGCCCTGTTCAACCTGACTTCAAATGTTGCTGTGCAAGTTATTCTACCTTGATCCAGAGTTCTAAGTTGATATCAGAGTCAAACCTTGGATGGAAATAAGATTAAAAAACAGTGTTGTAACTGTCTTTCTCTTTCTTTTTCCTTGAACAAGAATTGATGTTGCCATATTTAGTGCCATTCATTTGAGTGCAATGCGGACTTCCCATCCACTGGCAAATCAAAAGGGAGCCTTTGGGACAGGGCAGGGAAGACAAGTGCAGGGCAGTTGCTGAGAAGGCCTTACTTTGTCAGGTGCTCCTTAGTGTGTCCTGTCCTGGCACAGATCTGCTAAAGTCCTCACAGAAGCTGTTATTTCTGCCACACTTCCCATCTTGTCCTGAACTATTCCTGGTATCCTACCTGAGAGGTACCAGGATGGGTTTGACAGTTGTTGGCCACCATAAACTCTCTGGCCTTGCTCTGTACTTCCCCTTTACCTTCAGATGCAGGTCTCCCTCTATAATGCCATCCTCCAGCAACCTTCCCTTGGCCACATCCATTTTTCCTCCATCTCCATGACAATTCTCAAAACAGTAGAGAGCATGGGAGGGCATGGAAAATGACTACAAGAAGGTGAGGAAAAAGCTAAATCATTGTTGACACTTAGTGAATAACATACACACAGTTTCACAGGCTATTTTAGTATTTATCTAGATGCATATGTAAATATACTGTTTGTATTTCTGATAAGGCGTGCTAAAGATTTTCATCTTTTTGTCAATATTCTTGGTTTAAAGTGGGAAGGAAAGTTGTCGGTATTGTGAAGTTCACCCTATGTACATTGGCGTATGCTGCTGACTTACAAAATTGGAATGTTGAGATTGCAATGTTAATTTGTGTAGTTATGAAAACATGGAGCAGAAGTAATGGGAGTAACAATACAATAAAACAACATGAAGTGATCAGCTGATTTTATTGAAAGCTTCTCTGCTCAGTTTGGGAAGCTCTGCTGTATGAAGGCTGTCTAAAGTTGTAATCCTTAGTGACCAGCAAAAATATCCTCTGTGCATTTGTGTGGATAGAGCTTTGTAAAATGTGAGGCTTGATTCTCTCTGACTTAACTCTTGATGGGAGGCAGCAGCAGTGCCATGAGCTAAGTGACAGCGGAGGGCAGGGAGAGGGCTGTGCACTGCTCAGCCTCCTTGAAGAGATTGAGACAGTTGTTAAATTAAGGGTGTGAGGAGGGATGTGTGATAACTACCAATCAGTTTTGAGCTTGGGCCTGATCGCAGCTGAAAACTTTGTCAGTGCAATAAAAGTTCTGTGGATGAGACATTACCCTTCTGCCAAAGGAAGAATGCAGATGGTGAGGTGATAACTGTAGCTCAAACTAAGTGAAGACTGAAGGTAAACTGTACTCAGTTGTCCATTCTTCCCATTCCTATAGTGGTGCTTATAAATTGACTTATAAACAGCCAAGAGGTTACTGGTTTGAAATTTGAGAGCCTGCAGTGTTCTTATAAACAACTTGTGCTATCTAGTAATCAATACATGTACTTTTTAAGGCCTCCATGAATCCAAGTGAAAATGGTGATGTTAGAACTCAAAATAGAATAGAGCTGAATAGAGCTGTTGTGATCATGTATCTGTCAGCATCTTCTTGTTTGAACTCCTGACATAATAGGTATGTCAAAAGAAGACAAAATTGCTGCCTTGCACAGATACTAGAAAAAATGCATCAAGCAAAAAGTCTGGCTTTTTATGACAGCTGCTTTTCATAAAAGCTGTTAACTTGGTGTAGATTAAATTATGTTTACAGAAAGAAAAGTAACTTCTGCTTTTTAACAGTAAAGGACCAAGAGAACAGCTTTGTGATTATGACTGGGGTGTGATTCAGCATCACATGCCAACCTTAAGCACTGTTGTTTTGCTTGCCTCTAATCTCCTTGCCTTCTTGCTTGCATTACGTCTTTTAGGTGGCTTTGATTCTCTTCAATTAGAGAAATTCACAATCACCATATTAACTCACTTAGTAAAGTCACTTTAGGTGTAAACAGGACTGGAAGAGTAGATTCTTGCTTTCCCTGGCACTAACAACTGACTCAGGTAATTTTTCCATGTTTTTCCATTCACATATTTCTCCTACAACTAACCTCTTTCCCCAGTTTCCCCCAGCTGAGAGTTAAACTATTGCTCGTACTGTAGCAGCCAAACAAGTAGCAGAGCTTGAAGAACTAAACTGATTTCATTCTTTATTAACTTTATAGACTTATTAATAGCATTAAACTGTGGTCATATCTATATATTGTGTATCTTGGTAAGCAAGCACCTAATTTTTTTGTTATTCTGTGAACCAATTACTTTTACAACTCTAGTAGTGTTAACTTCAGCATTCTGGAAATTGCCACAGTCTCAAAGTTATAAGATGGAAAAAAACAAACCTAAGCCCTTTTCCACCCCCACACTTCAGTTAGAGTATTCAGAGTATGGATTTTTCCTTCATATTGATGGACTGGAAAACTTCCCCTCATCCCCACTTGTAGACAAAAAAATGCTTGGACCAGAGACTGTCCTTTAAGCTTCAGGTGGATGGGACATACATGCATGCACAGGGACTTGGTTAAGTTAGTTTACTTCCGGATGTTGGAGGAAATCCAGATGTTTTGCTGATTGAGCTGCTGTTATCTAGAATTAATATCCTTCTGGCATTCACCCTTAAATGCACTGTGGTATTGCAACAGCTATTCTTAGTACATACTAGCAAAAGAGTTGAGGAAAAATGAATGTACTAGCTGCATCACTCTCCTATATCAGACTTATTTTTAGTCTGAAAATTTGTTCCATTTGAGTCAAATAAGAGACTCCAGGGATGGTTACAAAGTCACTATTGTAATTATACTAGGGCCAGCTCATGGTGGCTTCTGGCTCAATGAATTCAGAGTTTGTTTTGGATTATCAAAACTCCACCACTTTCAATGGTTCACTGTATTACAGTTTCAACACATGTCAAAGGCAGATTTGATGGATATGTGAAATGTGGTTTTTTTTTTTCTTCTCCCTGCCTGTATCAACAATTCAACAATCAAGACAGGGGAAAAAATTGAATAATTTAAGAAGACTAATGCTTTCAGAAGGCTATGTTAACTTGGTTGAATTCAAATATTGTTCTTAATATGTATCATCAGTTTCTAGAAAAAAACAATGTCAATGAACTGACAAAAAGTGCTGTGTCCTAGTAATTTTTATTCAGTTTTACAGTTCAGTTATTTTCCCCACTCTGTGGACTTTGTTTTCTTGATTTACTTTTTTGTGCTTAAGAAAATCTCCAGACTCTTGCTTTAGGGCTCTGTTTTATTTCCAAAAATTTGGTGTTTGAAATATGAACACCAAGGTAATATGCAACTGTTTTATAAATACTTGGAATTGAGGGTGTTGAAAGCATTTCTGTTGCTTGCAGTTTATATGTAAACTTTTTTCCAAGTTTATTTTTGTTTTGTATTGGCCTTTTATTCCTTTAAACCTGTTGACTCTAATTAAGGGACTAGACTTTAACAAAGAACAGTTTCAGCTAAAATTAACTCCTGCCTTACTGAACAGCTGTTCATCAATGACTGAATAGAATGGAGTCTCAGTTGAGGGCACGCCAATCATTTTGATAGTAGAATGAGATGTATAAAAGCTTTGCCACTATTTATGCATTTTCCATCTAACTCTAGCTTTGACTTTTTTTTTATTACTTCCCTCAGAAGGTGAGCATTAGGAGTGCTGGGTCCTTTGGGCACTGCAACATCACAACTTTTGTCTGACCCACCTTTCTTTACAAACCTTGCGAGCCTTTCTTCTACCTGCTGTGAAACCACTACATTGTCTTTCTGTTTTATGTGGTTATTTGTCTGGATTCTGATCTGCTTCTGAACAGAAGCAGCTGAGCCAAAGAGAAGAGAGGAATTAAGGCAGTTATAACTTTACAAACCTTCTTTTCTTGCTTTTAGCCCTTTTGTTACAGGTAAAGCTAATGTAGTAAGGTATTTCACAGGAGTGAGCAGATTTAGCTGAGGACCTTTCTTTTGTGCTAAGTCCTTCTGCTTTGTAGCTGAACCTCTGATGCTCCTGATGCTGTGGTTTAGAAGAACAGAAGACAGCATCCTGACTGACATACATTAAGTCAGCATAATTATGTTATGTTGTTTTGACAGGATCCACACTATAGATTTAGCTGTCTCTGAACTAAGAGTGGTAGTTTTTATTTATTTTTTTTTTCAGTTGAGGTGCAGTTACATTCTGGGAGCACATTCTGGTGTAGATGCGGTCAAAGGTGACAGCTTAGGGTGTATCAGGGCCTGCAAACAGTGAATGGAGGCACATCAGTTTATGTGCTTTCCTTAATGAAAGATTGAATTTTTATTTTAATGTGTTAAGATTAATGAGACTAAGTCTCTTAAACATTCCATTATTTTCTACGAAAATTGAAGTTTCAACACAAACTTGCTTCACTTTAGAGTTTTGAAACCTATTTAATTTGTTTAGCTTTGTAATGTCTCTTGATTTAAGAGAATGCAAACCAGCAATTACAGTAGGAGCCTGGAAATTAGTAGGTATTTCAACAAAGATATAGGTCTAAGACACTTGCATGTCTAGTTCATGTTTAACTATAGCAAAAATGAGTTCTTCATAGATTTAAGCTTCTTGGGTTTTGCTGTAATTGTCCTGGCTAATGTCCACAGAAAAGCCATCAGGATGCAGAGTTTATTTTCATTTGCTTCCAAACTGAGCAGACTTGCTGGTTGAATACAGAGGTGACTATGTGTTTAGAAGGGGAAATTTGGGGGGTTTTTTTGTCACTTTTGAAATGAGTGATGTTTGTTTGTGTGTTTGTTTTTGCTTCTCTTGCTCTACATGCCATTTGGGGCAGGACCAGGAAGGAGGAGGTGTCCCCTCCATACAGGGAAAAGTGCCAAGGTGCTCTTGCTCAGAATTACATGAGCCATGCATAATCACCCTGCTGCACACTTCTGTATAGAAGCTAAATGTTGGGTCATTTTTAATGAGCTGTAGAAATA
This sequence comes from Cephalopterus ornatus, assembly GCA_013396775.1. Taxonomy (NCBI): domain Eukaryota; kingdom Metazoa; phylum Chordata; class Aves; order Passeriformes; family Cotingidae; genus Cephalopterus; species Cephalopterus ornatus. The sequence goes on along the minus strand of VZRE01005844.1, from coordinate 38,209 downwards.
TCACGTGACTTCCTCAAGGTCACTTGGTGAGCCAGAAGCTACATGGTGTGACTCTTGGGGATGGGCCTGTGTAGGGCTAGCTAAAAGTTGGACCCGATGATCCTTGAGGGTCCCTTCCAACTCAGCATATTCTGGGATTCTGTGAGTAGGAGCAGTGAATCCTGATACTCTGACTAGAAGACCAAACTGTGTCCCCAAAACATGCAGATGAGGAGAGACCTTGCTATGACTGTAGTCATGGCACAGAGCCTTCCAACCTCCCTTAGGAGCTCTAGGGTGGTCACTGTGATTATTCATAACATTTTCTCATCCTCAGCTGTTAATTGTCCCACTGTGATCTGACAAGCATAACTATATTAATAGTGATTAATAAAAGGTGGCAGAATAGCTTTCTTCCATAGCATGTCTCTCAGACTCTCTTAAAGATATTTAAAAAAAACAAATACTGCAAGTACGAACTTCTGAAAATAAACTGGGATTGGCACAGGAATTACTGATGAATGAAGCTCCTTTTATTTTGAGACGAGTGAACACTTGGAAGTCTGTTTTCATTTTAATGGAAACATTTTTTGGCAGCCCACCAATTCAAAATAAAGTTAGCAAAACAAACCTAAAAATAGTGAAGGTGTCGTACAGCTAAGAAAAAGAAATTGTGAAAGCACTGAGTGAGCTAAAGCTAATATTTTGGCCATAGTTGAGTGGTTTGTATGTCTAAAAATAAATACATGAATAATAAAATACAACCCAAAATCTCAGTAGTCTGTTGGACATGGTTAGATAACTAGCTGACTATTTTGGGTAAATGCAGATCTAAATATTAACCTTGTCAAAAAGTTGCTATAACTTTAAAAAATCTTTTTCTGGCTTGAAATTGTTGAAAAACCCAATCTGTCTAGAAGTTGCAGTGGATAAATTATATCGGGAAGACCAACTTGTAAATATCCAGCTGAGCTTCTCTACAATCAGGCCTCAAAATTAGACACATTAGATGATTTTACTTCAGAAGAGAAAATTAATGAAATCTAAGCTCCTGAAAGTTTGTAGCACTGAATGCTTAAGATATTTGTTTAGTGTTCATTGAAAATACAGTTAACTATTATATACTTGGGGACATTTTCATGACTTGTGGCTGCTCGTTTCCTTTCATTAGATCATAAAGTACATGAAGTTTAGCTTTCAGGCTTTTAATAAAGAATACTGTCTTTATTCTCTAGTGCTGAAAAGAATCAGATTCTTGTTTCTCTAGCTTTTAAAAGCAGTATTTTTTTAAATAATCAGGAAAGATGAAGCTTGTGAAATCCAGATCAAGGACGTTTTCAGACACTGCTTGTTGATCCAACTTGTTTTGAGGGATTTTTGTGGAGCAGAAGAAAGTCTTATAATGTAAGATGTAGGAGAGCTCAGTTTAGTCACTTGACGGCTAAAGGCAAACTGGGAGAATAAACTGTGAATGTGGGTTAGCTGGGGTGCAGTGCACCAGGTAGATGCTAAGAAAAGAAAATGTGAATTTATTGTCCAAGAACTAAAGGTCTTTGTAATTTCACAATCCTTTGTGGTCAGTACATCAAACATGATTCATTTTGTAGATGTGACTGCTTGTTTGAGGCTGCATGGCGTTTGCCAAAAGACCTACGGAAGGCTGATAGGTACAACTGAAGTTGAACTTTTAACCTTGCTGAATGAGTAATCTCCATGAATTGCAGCATCCACGGTGAGATAAGGCAATAGCTGCCTGACTTCTTCAGCTAGTTCTCTATTATGACTTCTTCCTCTTCCTTATTGCTTCTATAGATTGTGGGAAATAAAGAATTCTGGTTTATTACTGCACTATGTCTAATGACTCCTATTTTCTCACATAATTGCAAATAAGCTCAATTAGTAAGAGGGTAGGCCAGGATGAGGATGAAACTGAGGAGTCTCTATGAAAAGTCTCCCAAAATTTGGTAGAAGATGGCTGAAGCAGTGCATGGCAATAACAACTGTAGCAAAAAATATCTGCTTAAATTGAAACTTTTTGCTTTCTGTACATTCAATTCTCTAGAAAATTCTGTTCCCCAAGTATGAACAATATCTTTTATCTGGGGTAATGTGGAAAGTCAGATTTAAGATAAGGTTCAAACCTGAAGCCAAATATGTCTCCAGATTCTGGATACTTAGTAAACTGACAGTATTTAAACCAGAATGTAAGCCTACAGTCAAGTTGGTAAGGGCAAGCTGAAAACCTCACATTTTTCATTGCACAAGCATCTGCAAGTTGAAAGGGATACAGTTCTGGGAATCTGTGGTGTAATTCTGCTGAAGCTTACAACTTTGTCTTTGAATATGCTTCTGAAGGGAAGGGAACAGTGATATCACTGAGTTTGTGTAACTAGCACTGTTCTGCATGCAGATTGCATCAATGTGAGCTGTCTCCTAAAAATTTGCATCTGCTAGTACTGAGAAGCTGTACTTCATCTCTTGCTTGTCTCAAGCCGCCGTTTCAAATACTGTTAAAGAACAATAGTGGTCAGCAGAAATAGCTTAAAAAGCTTTTTTGAATGAAACACGTTTTCATTTCAAATCTAAGTTTTACACAGTTGTGTATGCATTGTAAAACTAACCCCCAGTAACTTAGTGAGGGGTCTGATTAAATCCTTTTATTTACATTTCACAAACCAGTTCAGCTTTGAAAAAAAAGTTGAAAAATACTCTGAAATTTCTACTATTTGGGCTATTTGATAAGAGTCATGTGAAGAATCAAATTGTTTTCCTCCAGGAGAAGCAACCAGCCAAGATCAGTAATTTCATTTGACTAGCTCCTTCCAGCTCAGCCTCCAGTGGCTCTGCAGCTTATGTTCTGCCTCTTGGTAATAATTTTCATCAAGACTGAAGTCTAAATTCTTTATTCTGAAATGATTTTGAGTTTGTAATGAATAATGGGAATTGCCAAAACTGGAGGCCCTTGGTCTGTGGTGTGACTGAATCAGGTGACCTGTCTTAGGCTGATTCTGGTGCCTCTCCTTCCTGAGCGGTGCCTCGGGATTATGCTCTATTTTGGCTGAATTGCACTTGTCATGTGCAACTCTTACCTGTTCAGTCAGATGAGAGGAAGGCCTCAGAGGCCCACAGGATGATACCTGGTGGGGCTACTGCCACCAGAGCATGAAGAGCTGCTGCTGTGGTGTCTGAATGCTCCTTGTAAAGCTGGCAAAGACGCTGAGGTGGATGGTCCCTGAGTCAGCAGCTTACTCACATATTACAGAATCAATTTGGTTTGAAATGACCTCTGAGATCACCAAGTCCAACCTTTGACCAAACACCAGCACATCAGATAGACCACAGCACAAAGTGTCATGTCCAGTGTTTTCTTAAACACCTCCAGGGGCCGTGATGACTCCACCTCTGTGGGCAGCCCATTCCAATGTTTAATCACCTTTTCTGTGAAAAAGTTTCTCCTAATGTCCAACCTAAATCTCCCCTGGTGCAGTTTGAGACTATGTCATAGATACTACAAGTATCTATGTGACTTAATGAAAATCTCTTCTAGAAAGTATTTCTGAAAGATATAGCTTCAGTGATGTTCTGCTGATTTAGATCCAGTAAGATAATTATTAATTAAATAAGTTTCATAGTTTTGCTGTGTTGAATCCTATTGCTAATGTGTGTCTTCATTATTTTAGGAAATCTATCAGTGGTGTGGCTCATCATGCAATAAATATGAGCGGCTGAAGGCTACTCAGGTTGCTGTTGGCATTCGGGACAATGAACGAAATGGAAGGTCTAAATTAATTACTGTGGAAGAAGGGAGTGAACCAGACCGGCTCATAGAGGTATTGTAATATGCAAACCAGTTGTTGACATAGCTATGAATAAAAAGTTTTTACACCTCAGGAACTAAACTGGATTGGGCTGACTACAGGAAGACAGAGACAGGCTATAATAGCCCAGTTTATACCTGTTCCTTCATTATCCAAGCAGTGTTAATTGGACATTACAGTCTGAGATAATTAATCATCTGAGAGTACTTGTTCAAGAACTTAATGTTTGGGTTTTTTGAGTTAGCTGTAGGGTGACTGATACTATCTACTCTATGTGAGGCATGAACATTGAGCTGGGATGGCATCAAACAAGGAAAGACATAGAATTACTGTGTCTAGAAAGCAAAAAAAAAATGTAGCAAATTGCACGTTGACGCATGGGGCTAAACACACTGCTTTAAATAGCCACTTCTATTCCAAGATCATATGCACCTAGCCTCTAAAACCCTAGTAAGCCCCTTCCTTGTATGTTTAGAAAGTTTAGCCATTTACTTAAAAAATAGACTTTAGATTTCATAACTGAGCTGATCAAAGTAGAGTGAAAAAAAAATCCTCATTTTATGGATTTTTCAAATCTTGAAAAATTAACAAACACTGATGAGTTGTTGCAAGCCACATACTAATAAAAGCGTTGTCACTTGGCATTTGTGTCCTAAATTAAGCTTTTGCCATTTGTTCTCTAAAAAGAAGGAAAAGGGAAGCAGGGTCGTAAAGGAGTCCTTCAATAAAATGGAGTATGTACAGTTAGAATATTGTCTTGTACTTCAGATTAACTTCATGAAGTAATGCTAGCGGTGCATGCAGGTGTAACATTATTTTTGCTGGTGCTTACATTTGGTATTGTCACGTGCAGCATAACTAGTTATTGCCTAGGCAGCAAAACATGCCAGGTGCTGAGCCACCAGCCTGTGGCCATGCTGGCTGTGGTGACCCATTTGAATGGTCTCTCCATATGCTTGGACCTTTTTTCCCTGTGGGTGTGAGTACAGATGTAGCTGTGCTCAGAAGGGGAGGTGGCACCCAATGCACTGGAGATTTTTGAAGGGGAAAAAAAAACCCAGTAAACAATCCTCCATCTGGCTTTTTACTTCCTTATACAAACTTCACATTGGCTCTGATGTGGCACGTTTTACACCTATAACTTTTATGAAGAGAGCGCAGGTTGACAATTAGAGCCCAACCTTCTGCTCCTGATTGGAATCATGGCGTTAGGTTGCAGCATGCTGCAGCTGTGCCAGAGTGGCACTGTGGGAGCCTGCTGGCACGGTCCCTTGGCCCCAGATCCTACTGCCAAGCCCATCCTGGGGTTACCCCTGGAGGCTCTGCACGGAGCTTCTGATAAGCTTATGTATCAGTTAGGAGCATCGATCAGAGCAGCTACACTTTGCAGCTCTTATCTGGCTAAGGTGCAATGCAGGTAAGTCAGACTTCTATGCCACCACCTCAAGGACAGCTGCAGGGATGGCCACTGAGAGCCCAACTGCCTGGCCTTGCTCCTGCATCTGTTTGCCAGACTTTAATCTGTGTGCAACTCTTGTTTTGTAGCGACCTTGACACACGATGAAGAGAAGGAAAAACACCAAGGTTGTGTTTTGATCCTGTAGTGCATTGTTATTGTATTGGGGAATAAATCTTTTCTTCACTTGAACAGCGGTATATGAAGAAGTTTCTGCTTTTCCTTTTGGATTGTGAATACAAAGGAAACAAAAGTGGGTAGTCCAATGCAACTAGGTTCATTGCTTTTATTGCCACCACTGTAATGAGCCCAATTTGACTGAGTACGTCTGCAGTAAAGGTTTACATTCTAGTCTGCATCATGCTAGGTAGCCTTGATTTTTAAGTGCTACTTGCATAACGAGGTCTGCAGCTCAGCTGTGGATGTCCCAGTACAAGCTCTGAAATGTGCTGCTAATAAGCCACAAGGGTAGTTAACATCACAAATGTATAAAACCTGTTAATCACTATTCCTGCTCAAATTGTATCCAGTTCCTGGTGCTCTTTGTTTGGATTTCTCCTTGCTCCCACGAAATTGTCTCTTAACTGCTGTAACACTTTCCCAGGCTAACTACTCTGAAGTTAACGTTGGGGTTTTTTTTTCCCTGCACATCAGGAAGGATGGATTTTTGGCATCTCCATCTTTCTTGAAAAAGGTTGATTTATTTTCTAGGGAAAATAATTATGTATCCTAAATATTCATTTTGTCATCCAGTATGCCACTGAAATCAGAATGAGATTTCTTAAAATTATCTCCTCTGAAAAATGTCAGGAATCATTCCCCTTCCTGTTAGCTAGAAATCTGCTTCCATATCAGTGGCTGAACTTGCTCGTGCAGCACAAGTAGAAGTGTGTTAACGTGCTCAGGCAGGGGCTGACATACCCACTGTGAGTACCAAAGAGCTGATAGTGGTCTTACTCCTACTCCATAAGCACGGAGTTGTGATTCGCAGCTAGAAAAGAAAGACTTTTGTGCGTACACCCCACCATGGAGGCAAGACACAGAATGATTGAACTAACCTTGCCACACATTTCTCTTGCTACAGGATTAGCAGAGGCAGCCATGGCTGTGATGAGGGGGTGTTTCCTGGCCAGACTCCTTTCCTGTTGGGAGCTGTGGCACTGCAGGGGAGGTAAACTAGTCTGACAAGTTGTGTGTTCCCAGCAACCATTTTTAGCAAGAACTGGGAACAGGTTGGCACTGCTTGAACAATTTGCCTGTGGGAGAGAACTGTCTGGAGCACGCTGCAGGACTGTGTGTTGCTGTGGCAGGCCAGCAAGATGCAGCTCACTTGCCCTGGGAGAGTGACTGGAAAGTGGGTACATGAGTAGTCTTGATAGCACCAAGCTCTTTTCATCTGCTGTAGTGACCAGGGGCCACTTTTGGACACATGGCGACCATCCTGTGCTCACACTCAGGAAACGCAGCATGTCTGGAAAGCTTAGACCCGCAGTGAGTGCACAGAAGTGCTCATGCTTCAGGAATTGTTAGAATTCTGACTGTGAAGATGAGGCAAAAGCTTTCTGTGCAAGCACACTGAAGGTATTTAAATTTACTTAGTTTCACCTCTGTGTTTGCACTTTAGGTGAGGTACTGACTTGCAGGTTTAAATAAGCAGTGCTGTATAGGGTTGCTGCCTTGGAAATTTAAAAAATAAGCAGACCACCTTGGACAAATTGCTGCTGTTGCTCTGACTGGTCTCCATAGTCAAAACAGACCATAATAAAATTCACCAGATGTCAACTCAGCTCTGATTTTCACTTGTAAACAGCTGAATAGTTCGCCATTCTGCTGAATCTTAGGCCTGAATGTTCTAATTGTGTAACAGGAAATTTTTCACCTGCATGGGACCAATCCAAAAACTGGTCTTAGCAATGCTTGAGTCAGTTTGGGAGCTCTCAATTGACTGTATTAGTGTTAGAGCTAGCTACATCTTCTTCTTTTTTTTTTTTTTTTTTTTTTTTTTAACTTTTAAAATAAAGGAAGACTAAACGTGGTTTCAAAGATAGCCTATGATCAAAACCCTCTAGGGTCAGTTGAAAGTCTGATCCCCTTGGGCCCACTGTGCTCACACTGATGTTCATCCATCCGACTGCTTGCAGTCGTAAGCAGAGATCTCACAGGATTGTATTTGGACACCCAAGAGATCACTGAGACCTGAGAGAGCAGCCCAAGTAGCGGGTAGCCAGGCTTAGGACAGACAATTTTCTAAGTGTAGTTGGAATCTCTGCTCTAATTCTGAAGAGAGGACAAAACTGGAGAAGCTAAAAATAGTTTCCCATGATCTCATTATTTAGCATTGTGGGAAGTGGTAAGCGGGATGAGTCAATGACTCATTGCACCCTGCTTCCTTTCTCCAGTGGAGTTATTGCCCCCTGTTTGACCAATGAATGTGTAACCAACCTGTGCTTCTGTTATCAGTGTATTGGCAAAATGGAGAAACAAGGAATCAGAAATGTCTTTTATGTGTGAAGTTTTGTAGTTGGACAGCAAGCCGAAAGTGCTTGCAGTAATGCAGGAAACAGAAATTCAGTTCTGAGTCACCCAAGGGAAAGATGCAAAGCATCCAATCCTTCATGCATACTGCACCAACCCCTTGATCTGGTATCATACCCTCTAGAGATGAAGTAGAGCAGAAGAGAAAGTCTAAGTTTTACCTAAACTAAGTGTTGAGCCTGCATCTGTGCCTTCTACTTAATTATGACAGGTTCAGCTAACACTTTTCAAGATGGCCTCTGCAGTCAAACCTGTCTGATTCACAGAACTGCTTTATCATTCCCCTGCAAATTACTCCCTTAAAACTGCAGCTCTTTGTACCATATGATTGCTGCAGGTTTTACTGCTGAGGCTTTTGGCTTTTGTTTTATTTTTGTAATTTTTGATGTTCATGTTTGAAACAAACCTGAGAAATGCGATGGCTGAGGTGTAAAACCACAAGAAAATGAAGCATCATGTCAGTACACATCTTTGAAATTACTCCTCTGCCTTTAAACAGAGAATGCCACGAGTTTTATTTACTCGGCATTTGCAGTTGTCGTGTGCCTGGTTTTGTTAGCTTTCTAGTGGGTCAAGACCTCTCATAAAATACTTGTGTAAATATTCAGTTATTATAAATATTGAGCAACAGGGGGAACCTCTTCCTCCTTTCTGATAACACAACCTTTCTCCTCCCTCCTTTTTCTTTAAAGCCCCTAAGCAATGCTTAATCATGAGAATTCCTGAATGCCATTGTGTTCAGTGATGATTGTTTTTGCCTATGGTGTGAATAAATGCCATGCGTGAATGGTTTGATCATATTACAGTCAGTCACACCTTTCCACCTTTGAAAAGAGACTGGTAGAACCACACAGTGCTAGCTCAGTCCAGTGGATAAAAATCCTAAGAGCACAGTCAATAAAGAGATCCCACTGCAAATGCAAGTTATAGAGGCTGTTTCTCTAGAGACCCTAATAATGCAAACATGTTGAAAATGTCAAGCTTCAGTAAACCTTAAATTACCCTGGTAGATGTCTGCCCATAAGGACAGAAGAGCAAGATCACTTCTTCCTTTCTTATTACATTCAAGCTCTTAAAAATAATTTGTTACAAACCAAAGATAGTTTCTAAGGGCAGCATGGAGCACAGTGAGGTAGCTCGGAAAAAGTAAGTCTTGCTTTGACTTGGAACTAGCATAGGTGGGTGTGAGAGAGCAAGAGCATGCTTCTCTGAAGGAGCTGGGCAGGTTCCTGCAGCCTCTGGTCACATGGATCGTTAAATAAGGCTCACTGGTGGAGGTATCGGTTTGGTACCTGCCACTTTCCCAGAGCCAGCAAGAGCAGGATCTGTCATCACAACTCTGCAAAAGCAAAAACTGCTCTTGCTGCTCTCATAACATTTGCATTTCTTCTTGTTCCCTTACTTTTGGTTGTATTATGAGCTTGTTGTGTTAAGGGAAGGTTTGTTTGTTTTATATACAGAGGAGTAGAGGCAGGGGGAGTGAGGGTGATGCAGGAGGAGGAGGGGTAACTTCTTAGAATAATAGTCTATTCGAATCTTTTGTGGAATACAAACTCCAGGTGTTTGTTAGGGGTTAAACAATTCTTAATCATGTAGCTTGTACACAGTTTTACTCAAATGCAACATGTTCATAAGCTTTGAATTGCATGGAACTGTTAGGGTCCAGCCTGACCTGTTCACAGCCAAGAATATACCCAATATGAAAAATACGTTAATGAAGTCCTATCTATGGCTTTGGAAGTAAGTAAACCAAAGTATTTAATTATCTAAATTAAGACATCTGGGAAAAAAATGGACGTGATTTCAGGGTATTTTGTGAAATGCATAGTAGAAGTGAATTTCAGTCCTAGGGCAGAGGCAGTATTGAACAGTATGTAAAAAAAAAATGAATGCATTGAGAGAGAGGTGAGGACAATGGAATTTGTACCTGTTCCCAGCGCAAAGACTCAGTAATGCAGGCACTCAGAGAAGTTAACTACATTTTCATGAGAATGCAAAGACTTAAGCAAGCTAATGCACAGAAAATAGCAGAACTGCTAGCTGTAGTTTGTATCGATAATTGCATTGGCTGCTGAAATGAATAGCTTTCTCAGGCTGCTTTGAAACTATGGGTCAAATTTACTCCTCAGGAAGACTAATACGCTTCTTCACTGGAATCGTTTTGGATATATGCAGGTGCCAGCAAGAATTTGAGTCATTTTGAGCAGTAGAAGTTTGTAGGATAGAAAATCAATAGTAGTCCAGGGGGAAAAATCCTACGCATGCTCATGTGCCTTTCACAGCAACACCTGTCGAGTCTGCAGCGTGGCAGTTTATTAATCATTACACTGTTTGATTAAAATTTATGATGGGCTATCAATGTGCATGCAAAGTACAAACCTCTTGCCCTTCAGGATACCAGTTTCAAGCTGTCAAAACCAGGCATCCTTTCTATTTACTGAGCATATCTCCTTCATTAAGGACAGTCCTTTCTCTTGATGCAAATTTGCATTTAAAGGAATCATTTACACAGCCTGTACTTGGACAAAACTTGCATGGCCTGGATTTTGGTACAGCTTTGCTGTCTTACTGCAGCTGAGCATTTGGCCCGGTGTTTTCCCCACACCCAGGTAGAAAATCAGGAGTATGGCCCGAGAGTGGCAGAGGCTGGTAAGGAGAACTCTTCAGCAGTGTCAGGAGTTACCCATAATGTTCTTCAAGCTGAAGTTTTCACTCTTGGCTGCTTGAAGCCAGGCACTTAAATGACAGGGAACTGAATAGGAACTGCAGGTGGCAAACACATCCGAAAGCCAAGCTTCTATTTAAGTCTTTAAATACAAATTTCAGTGCCTGCATTAGAAATTAACTTCAGAAAATAAAATGTTCAGGTGTATCATACTGCATGGCATGTGCTAAATCCTTTATTAACAGCTCTACTATGGTTGAAAATCTAATTCCTTACACTAGGGAATTTGCTTCTATACTAGGTATTTTAGTGAATTTCTGAGATCCTAATGATTTTCTAGAAGTGCTTGTGATCAAATGATAATGTGTCATTTGCCTTCTTGTGAGTTAGAAAACCACTTATCTTTATTATGTTTCCTTCTTCAGCAGCTGTAGCACTTCCAAGGTTACCACGTTAGTTAATTATAATCCTATAATTACATGTTAAATATTAATGGAGTTTGTAATGTCTTTTTTCCTTTCTCTGCTAGACTATCAAGAAATCTACTGATGAAAAAGTACTATAATTTTCAGTTATTAAATGAACATAATTAAGAAGACCAGGAAAAAGACAAGAGTTGTTAGCAGTTATCTCCACGTGGAGTTGTTTGAACTTATTTAAACATACTTCCTTGCAACAGGGGAATTTCATGGAGAAGACCTGAAAGGATAGATTTTCCTTGCTGTATAAAAATCTCAGAGCTATGATCTTCCTGGAATCCTGCATCTCCCCGAGACAAATGCACCTTGAAGGGATATCGGGTTTTTTTCCTTTTTTTCTGCAGGTCTCTCTCATCCCAGCCCCTGTGCAGAGCAATTGGGATCTGTGCACAAGGTTGCCTTTGAAGTTTCTTAAGTTAAACTTCTGTAGTGCAGGGAAGGGCTCAGGGAGGAAATCTTCATAGTGCGTGGTTTTTTTCAGAGGAGTCTGCATGTGCACAGATTGTTGTTCCCTGTCCAGGCTGTGTAAGACTGGAGTAAAAGTCCTCTCACATCTGGGCAAGAGTGAAGAACAGCTGTATAGAAGAAAGCTTTCCACGTGTTGTGGGATCAGTTCAGTATTTTCACCAACACTGAGTGTGTAACGCTAAAGGAATCTGTAAATATAATTATTGTATTTGCTGCAAAGCAGGTCGTTAGGGCCAGGTCTTCTGCTGACATAACTCCCTATAACCTTGATACTACCTGATTTTACCTGTACAAACTAAGAGGTAGGTAAATTAAGATGGAATAAAATACTGCAGTAATCAGCGCTGCAAATTCTTACTCTTGAGACCTGTAAATCATAGCCACTTTGTTGAACATTTTGCCTCCTTTACACAAAATTTGAGGAGGTGTAGGAACTTAAAGACAGAAATCAGCTAGTGGAAGGCACCTAAACTAGCAGGAGGAAATTATTTTCAAAGAGCTAAGCAGGATGTATCTCCTAGAAAAGCCAAGTGAAAGAACCATCCTTGCTTTCTCTCTTTTTCTGTCCTAATAAATATTTCATTTATTTCAAGCATCTGCAGGAGACATGAGAGAAATATTCCCTGATTTGCTTTTTTTTAAGGTCCAAAATCTGTGCTCTGTCTTGGATGCAAGAGTTTGGGTGTCATACCAGAGAAGATCCTCTGGCATACCTGGTTTATTTGCTGTAAGGGACTAGAAATGCTGAGCTTGTGGATACAGCCAGTGGTGCACTGGGAAAATTTTCCAATGCCTTGAGTAGCTTTTTCCACCTGTCTATCTCATTGACCAAGTGCTGAAACACCTTGCTGCAGCTCCTTCTGTTCACCCTGCTGCTGCTATGTGTTAGAGCTGCCTGCTGCTCTTCCAGCTGCTGTGCATCCCCCGGGAGCACTGATTTTCTAGCAGGGTCTCTGGCTGCTGATGGTGGGCTGCTGCCTTCAGCTCAAACAATGAAGTGTTTGCCGTACTCCTCTTTTTACTCCAATATTGCTGTGGTCCAGCCTGCCACAGCCTTGGGACCAGCCTGTCTGGTGGCTCTGCAAGTACCCAGCTGAAAAACTGGAGGCACTTAAGGAATGAAAAGCTGAGCGTTTTGTGGATTTTATCAGATAAATGTTCTTTGTGTCTGAGGTTCCCTGTTGGCATTAGTTACTTATTTATTTCATTATTATCCAACACATAAGCATGCGCTGTCATGCAGCACATAAGATATTTTGTCCACAAGGCTTTCAAACAGAGATCTGCAAAGCTACAAAGACTTCTCTGTGTGTGCCTAAATTTATGTCCCAATAAAGCAGAAAAAATGGGCCTCTCAAGCACAGGTACAAGTCTGCAGGATTTGGGTCCCATATTTAATACTACTGCTGGTATCAGAGAAGGATGTAACAAAGGAGTAAGATTAAAAATTTAGGTAGAAAGGATTAGTATAAATGCAAAAAAGATGTAGAGGTGAGGTGATTGCTTAGTGCATTTTTAATTCTGCTGCAGGTAAGCAGGTCACTGAGCAGCTCAATTTTCCACGATCATTCGACAGCAGTTGAACAGCAATGGCTACTAAAAGCCTGCTGCGTTTGCATAGTCATTGCCATTCACACTTCTGATTTCCTTAGTATGGGATCACTGTTCATCTTGGAGGCATCCTAAAAGCCGGATATTTGACGATAGTGTAGGCTGGGGATTTATTCAACTCATTTCATGCACACCCAGTCTCAGAGTAAATAGATACTGCCAGCTGTGCAGTCCCAGCAGGACAGAAGGTAGCTTGTTTTACTTCGGAGCCAAACTGTTGAAAAAATCCAATTTGTACTCTCACGACTGATCTAGATACTTCTTTTGTGAACATGTTATCTATGGCCAGTCTCACAGAGCAGAAAATTAATGTCAGAATATTGTTATCACGTGAATAAAGGTTTTATATTCAGATTATCCCAGACAGATATGCAAAGTTGCAAATATTGTATGAAAAGCTGCCAAAGCCTAATGCCCTATTTTTAGGAAGTTAAGCATAGAGCTTTGAATAAAATTATGATTTGCATTTGAAATTCCTGAGACAACAGAAACTGGCTAAAAATGTAGGCCATAATTTATGCATCAAAAGTGCCATGAGTAACTGATGTGTTTTGCTGTTTTGTAGCAATCTGAATTCATACAGATCACGTTTGGACCTTAATGTCAGAAAGTCCTATGGATAAAGTAGGTGATAAACCCCTGGAAATCAACAGCATGCCAGAACTATTTGTTAATATAAACCATCCTTTTGTCCAATTCTCCGTGCATTATGGCTGTTTCCCTCTTATTTTCAGTCTGTATTCAGACGACAAGTGGGAGGTCATCTGCTCATCTTTTGTTGCTGGAATAGCTAGTGAGAGGCAATTTCAGGCAGAAACCCTGGGAGCAGTTCAGTGAAAGGATAAGTCGTTTTTCCTGTTGGAAGTGTAATTTTTTGTAAGACTATGAATGTTTGCTCAGATTGATGGAGAGTTCCAGGTTACAATAACCAGTAAAATAAGCGTATTTGGCTATTCATAATGTGACCAGTGTCAAAAGTCATTTTTGTCTGGCCCATAATGTCCTCACCAGTGGTTGTGCTCTGGCAGAGGAACCTGAAATAATTAGAAATTAAACTTTTGCCAGTTTAGCAGTGAAGTCCTTAAGCCACCTTTGCCTGATGATCTTTTACATAGGTACCCAGGGTCAGCCAGGAACTAGCCTGCATCGTGTTCATCCCTTCCTCTCTGTGATGGATTTTTTTTCCTTTTACTGGCTGCTGGAGTAGATACTTGAAACAATGTTTACTTCAGAGAGACATTCTTTGTAATACTCTTCTCTGCTTTGAAGATTAATAAAAATCTAAGCCTTTATCTACCAATGAGCTCACACTATGCCTGTCTTTCAGATGTGTTGTTCTGCATAGAGGATTTATTCTGCCACAGCCCATATGTGTACCTTGAATTTCTGGAGCAGGATATACTTGCTTATGTCAGAGCATGCAAGAAAGTAAATGATGAGCTACTAACCCTGATTGTTTTCCAAAAGTATTAAGGAATAAAATGTCAAGCCATCTTGACAGCTTTAAGCTAGTTATATGTCTTTCTTTTCTTTTTATTGCTCTCAGGATATAAAGAGGGCAGTTTGAGTGGTTTGATGATCTGACTTTTGGGATCGCAGCCACAACAGGTCAGTTTCAGACCCAGAAACCTAACCCAAACTGTATATATTAAGAAGAAACTCAAACACAGTGCTAGTGTGCGCAAGTTATACTGTATAAAACTGGTTTTCTCTTTTAATTAACCTTCACCTGACGTATTCTGCAAGTATTGTTTTCCTGTGTGGATTTTCAGCCTCACTGAACTCCTTAAACTTCTTGCTCCCACTAAATCAATATCAACTATTTTAATGATGCAGAGCTGGCTTCCCCAGTTATGAAGACAATATTTGCTATTTACCTTGTCACATTCCTTCAGATTAGAAACCTTTTGTCTGTGATTTCTTCGATTCTTTTTTAAGGGTGGAATTTTACTTGTGAGCAAAAACATTAGGTCTGTGTTTTGCGCTTCTCTGAGGGGGTGCAGATATTTACAGAGAAGAGCTTATGCACATGCAATTATGAAACAGGTTTTGCAGGCAGGTTAAGCTACGTTGCCTTTACCACAGGAGTGAACTTGGGCAGTTGTTGTAGATGATCCATTGGTTTGCATTATGATATTCTTGTGCTAACCTAAGAGTGTCAACACAAAGGGTCTAAAAGAACTTAGCCAAAAGTTTTAAAATTAATACAGATGGACTTCCTGTTGTATCTCCCCAGACAAGATCTAAACATGTGGAGTTAATGAATACTTTTGCTAAAACAACACTAACTCTCACTGATGCTCTCACTGAGGGGTCAGCTGGCATTAGGCTGTAGCTGTGTAAAGCAAGGTAGGCTCTGCTGTAACCGGCTGTGGGCATGTCTTACTCTGAATCAGCTGTGAAGCAGATTAAGCTGTGAGTGGTCAAAAACCCTCAGATATACCATAAGGTTAGAGTGTACACAGTGGCAGTCACTGCAGAATAGAGGCACTACACCTGTGGGCACCTTTGCTGAGGCCAGTGTTGCTCGTGCTTTTGTCTTGATAAACTGCATGCAGGAAGCAATGGTGGGGAGAGAATAAACATTCTGTGGTGGATAAACAGAGAACAAGGAGTGATTTAACACTTTAAACTGTCAAGGACAGGTAAGATGAAGTGATATGAAGAGTCTCTGTGGTTTGGAAATAAGGAACTGCAAGGAAGGACGCTAAGCCCACAGAATGAAGGTGCTGGGGCATCATGGATATGCTTTCAGGGCCTCTAGTTACTCTTTAGATTATTTTTACTGTAGTAGTGAATAGTAAAAATGAAAGTAATAATAATCATAATAATATAATAATGTTGTTTTTAAAAGCCATTTCAAGACCTGTGTGTGCACCTGTGTATTTATGAGAAGTAAGGTTTGAAGTTTGCCAGTATGGTTGGACACCTGGGGAAAAGAGCGGCTAGGCTTTCTTGCGTCCTGAAAAGAGCATGGCTATTTCCAGGTGTGTGGGTGGGATTTGTGGGTCTGAATTCTTGGCATATTTGTAAGTTAGGGTCTCAAACCTCAGAGCATTCAGGAGAGCCAGCCTAGGGCTGTTGGTACACTGGGTCATAAGGTGTCAAGACTCAGTGGAACAGCCTGACTGTACAGAATTATATGAGCAAATTCCTGTGGAGATAAGCTACCGCAGGATTTGTGTGAAACTAGGAGTGTATGTAGATAGGGATCAGAAGACCTAATGTCCTGTAAAAAGTCTGTTGGTATAAGTCATTGTATTGGGGTACCTTGCTGAAAAGCTTTTGGAGCCTTTGACTGCAATCTCAGCTGGCATGATTTGTTTTCTTTTTGATCCATCACATGAGAATTATCTGTACAAAGAGAGGTGCCCCAGAGAGCTGCAGCTCAGCCAGCTGTATGCTTGCATAATGATACAAGCCAATTCCAATATAGCAGGTAACTGTTGTTGAAATGGTGTTGTAATCTTCTTGGTAAAATTAACAGTTTTTGTAACATCCAGGCATATGCATGTGGACTCAGCCATAGCATGGAAGTCTGGCTTAGAAGAAGGAAAGATAACTTCTCTGGAAGGCATTTCTTTGGATTTCCCTGGAACCACAATGTCTCTACCCTTTCCAGGGCACTTCATCTCGTACCTGTAACTGCACCTGCACAAAGGGGATTCTGACCCCTCTCTCTGTGCCCATGAACTCAGATTTCCTAAGATCAGTCTTCGTGAGTCTGACAATAACTCTCTACCTAGCTTAGAAAAACATTTCTACATGCAATTTTAAGACATGAACAGGTCAGGCCAGTGATCTAAACTGTGCTAGGCCCAATTTTAAATCCCAATTTTTAAAGCATAGGTTCTGCTTGGTTTAATTGCCACTGCAGTGGAGCACCTAGACTGTGCTGCAGATAGAGGCTTCTTGTGATAAGATGGTTTCACAAACACCAACAGGCACTCTTTGTTTAAAAATATTGATAGTGACACTCAGATAGTTTAAAAATAAAGAAAGAATTTATTTTATATCACTTTTGATAACTTACAACAATGCTGCAAAATAATTTTGGTGCCACAGGTATTCTGTGTGCACAGCAAGGGAAAACACTGACTTTAACTGCATCAGGAATCACAGTTTTTTGTTGGTTTTTTTTATTCTGTAAATACCTAATTAAGCAGAGAACTAGTGAGTATGGGCTTCTGGGAGCTTTATTGAAAGGACTGTTTTACCCTCTTAATTGTTACTGAAAGTCAAATGTTACAAGTCCCTGAAACTTGTTCAGTGTCTATTCAGGTAAAGATGTATGCCTGTTATTTAGCAATTTTATGTCCCTGGCATTACATAAACAACTAATTCTTGGAGCTCTAATGGCTTGTGTGCAGGCTGGTAGGAAGGGAAACGTTTTCAGAAACCTTGTGCCAATAAGCCCCATACGCCCCCTGTTTTAACCATTCACGGTGGTACTCTGTTATGAATACATAGCCCTGCTTGGCCTATACTAGAGAAAAATCTGCAGCCATGTAGAGTAAATTCAGGAAATGCTGGCTGATACCTACTGAAAAGCTACTGATAATATCTTTCTGAAATATTCAGGGCATGACTTTCTTGTCTTCAAGTCACAGCCAAAATATTTTAGGTTAAACTGCAGCAATTACACTTGGTAAGGCTATTTTAATTTAGATTTTTTTTAATATTTTACTTACCTTACCAGGTCAGAAAACTCCACAGATGGCAGATTTCTATTAAATATTTATTCTGTATTGCTTTTCTCTCCAAATTCTTTGTAGCTCTATGGATTGTTGGGCTTTCCTGTTATCAAATATTTACAGTGTTTTTGTATGTGACTCCACGTTATATGCAAATGCACAGCGTATTATACATATGATGCTCAAGTTAATAGGAAGGCTGGCACTGCCCTTGATGTTAATATTTAGTCACTCAGACATATCAATTATTACCTTCACTCTGCAACATAATTTCATAGGAATCCATAATATTCTTTATGTAACATTTGGATCTGGTCATATATGAATCATTAAGGAAAGAACATTAATAAAGCATAACTAGGATCTAATCATGACTACTGACCTAATATATTCTTGATGAACCTCTGTAAATTTCTTGTAGTGATAGTTGTTATAACATTGCCCATGGCATAAAACTACCATGATGAAAAACAGCCACAGTATTAAAATTGATGTTCTAGTGGTAGAGCATGAAAATGTATTTCTCACACCATAAATTAGACCCTAGCTAAATTTTCCCCATTAAAATGAGATTAAGAATCTGGAATTTTTAAGATTATTGAACTCATAAACTGATATTTTATATTGTTAATTGAAATAATGTATAATTTTAACTAATACATTTTGCTCTGTTAGCTTTAATTTTAGAATTGTTGAACATTTTAAGAGTAATATCGTTCCAAAAATTGTAAGATGTGTTTGCTGACAGTTTAGAAGTTACTGTTAAGAAAAAGGGAGGACAGACATACGAGCACACACGTAGAATAGGATCACATAAACCTTTCTTTGTATGTGTGTGTGTATCCTCTGAAGCTTTTCTCCATATATCACTTCCAATCCCAGTATAGATGACCAGCGAGTTGGCCTGTGGGAAAGACATCGTGCAAATATGAAGCTACTGGAGATCTGGTGCAGTTTCTAAAAATTATCCATATGTTTGCAAACAAGTCACCCCTGAGTTTGGTTTTAGATTGGATTACATGTAAAGATGATCCCAATGATTCGATTACTGGGACAACACATTAGTGTTTATGTATTTATGCTACTGCACCTACTCTGTCTGCATTGAATTTGTTATTCTTCTGTACAGGTTTTAGGGAGCAAGCCAGAGCTTCCTGAGTGTAGTGATGATGATGATGAGCTGGCTGATATTACAAACAGGAGAAGCGCTAAACTATATATGGTAAGTTGTTTTTTGGTTATTTGTTTGTTTATAGTTAGGTACTCTCAATACCATGCATTCATTCATTCCTTGTATGTGGAATTCTAGCTCCATTTACAGAACTGCTGTTTAGTTGATTTGCAGCCAATGGACAAGTTTCTCAAAGCATGTCAATCAAGACAGCCCAGGTAATTTGAGGGAAAAAAAATGAATTACATTTCTGTTTACTCAGATCAAAGTCAGTGCAGGTCAAAGAAGAATTAACTGGTCCTAAATCATCCTGTCTTCTTAATTTAAATAGTGAGAGTTTTAGTAGTCATATATGATTTAGTTATTCTTAGCAGAGTTTGAAAGATAGACAGTTATATTTTATATATATAAAATAAAAGAGATTTTAATGCCAGATTCCTTTCTTTTGCAATGCCCTTTTTGTCCTTTCTCGCCTGCAATGGTTTAAGACTGTCTGGAACAGTGCCACTGCCAGAAAAATTACCTATAAACAAAATGGATAAACATTTCTTTCATTTAAATCAGTGGGAGTTTTTTTGTTACATTCAGTAAAGTTATGATAGGCATACTGCTGTTTCCTAGAAGAGACATGGAATTTATTCTTCATGTATCAACACGGTATCTGATCTATATATAAGGCTATGGAACTGTTTCTGAAAAACAATCTCCAGGCCTCTATTTTCCATCTTTTTTTTTTTTGCCAAAGCTCCCCTTTCTTTCATATTCTCCCACTTGAGAAAATATTTGGAAAAGGGGGATGTTTCTAATGAAACCCATAAAATACTTTATCCTCCTCCCTCCCCCACAGTAAAATAAATAAATATTTTCTCCTGAAGACTGCAAGAAAACTTTTTTTACAAGCAACTCTCGCTAGCACTGAGATCTGGACCTTTCTCTTCAGCACTTTGTTCTCTGGCTCATGCAATGAGATTGCCCAGTGTGATGGAAAAGAATCTCACTGGTATAAAACGTGCTTTATTCTCTTCCCCATTATCACTCCATAAGGAGGATTTGCCCAACAAGTGGCAACACTGACAGTACATAGTACTACACACCATGTGTGTGACCTTTTAGGTGCCATCTACAGTAGCCTCAAAGCTGCTGTGAAGTGTGAGAGAGGATGAGTCACTCCCTCCACGGTTCCTGCATCCCACAGACCACAGCAGGATGGAGCCACCTCTCTCCCTGCCTCTTACATGATTTTTCCACTACCCATAAGTGTGGCTGGGGTTTACAAGAAGCCTGTGTGAGGTGATCAATGTTACAAGGCCATTTTTAGTCCCAGTTGTCTGTGTGTTTTGTTTAGCTCACATTAATCATTCCTTTCATACCAAAAATATCTGGTGCATCTTTATAGCAGGGTTTCAGGTGAAAAAAATGGAATAAAAAAGAAGGCCTGCATGTATGATCAGGACCATTGTAGTAAGATGTAAATAGAGAAGAGAAAGGGCTTGAATGAATTTTTGGAATTTTTGTGGCTATGTAATAAATTAATCTAAGTACACAGTCCTGCTAACAGAGCTCTATTAGCTAGATTTAAATGTGCTGTAATATAACAGTGAGTGGCAAAGACAGGAGACAGGTCTATGGTGAGCCCTCAGAGTAGGTATAATAGTTGATTTTTATTTGTTGTGTGCAGTGGTACATTCCTTCTTGTGCTTCTGTAATATATATCTTATATATATCTTATCATAATATATGTCTTACATTGTAATGTAAGATATAATGGTGTATTTAAAATTAATATTTGATTACAAAAGGAAATAAAGACTGCTAGAAAAGTTATAACAATAGTAATAATTTATTTTCACTAGCAATAACTGGTCTTTTCAGCTGTACAGGAGTGAATTTTAAAAGGTTTTAAAGGTTTACATGAACTTACAGCGGTGGAAGGGGTTACAAAGCAGATTCTTCAACAGGTTTTATATTACAGTTTCCAATTAAAGAACAGTAGGTTATAAATGTAGGTATTTCACTTGTTAGTGTCAGTGTAAGACTATTTTATTATTATTTCAAATGCTGTTTTTCAGCACATACGTGTATCTTTGGCTTCAGTGTGGGTGGTTTGGTAGCAGCGACTCCAGCAGTTCAGCCAAGCACATAAAAGGGACTGAGGAAAACAAAGATTTTTTTAACTTTGAGCAGTTGAACTAAAGTGGAAGAGAAACGAATTTAAAGAAGTTGTGTGACAGGGACTCAACAAACTCCCTAAAATTAACACTACATCTCCCTCTATTGGATGTAAAATGAAATGAAACAAAAAATAATAATCATTGGCCTACTTTACTTTCCAGCAGTACACAGGTTTCATATAGCAATATATATAGGATTGACAACTGATTTTTATGTTAATTTTTGGAGCAGAAATTAATTTGGTTATAAAAGCCAGAGTTGATCTAAATTTGAAATTATTGCTTTCTTAGGTGTCAGATGCAAGTGGATCCATGAAGGTTTCTATGATAGCAGAGGAAAACCCCTTCTCTATGGCTATGCTTTTGTCTGAGGAGTGCTTCATTTTGGACAATGGTGCTGCCAGGAAGATCTTTGTGTGGAAAGGTAAGATGTCACTTCATTGCAAATGCAGAAGCTGTGCAGAGATACTTAAGGAGTTGACACACCACCCTTGGGACACTAGCAAGAATTTAATACTGGCTGCTCACAGTACCCTGCACACAGTTCTTCCCTGGTTTGGTCTGTGGACAAGGATTGCTCACTTGTATAAGGGCCTCAAGACTGAGTCTTGTCTAAGGATCCTGGCTATTTTTGAGGCACCTGTAAGCTTGCGTGCTTAAATGCTTATCTAAGTGGCAATTATGAAGCAAACATAAAATATTCTATGAGTTCTCTATATTGTCATCAAATCCTTGTCTTCTGGGGCACTGGACACTGAATGTTCCATATGGGTAGATCTCCCCATACATTGCTCCACACAGATGTGAAATTGAAAGATGCGCATCCCAGGCACCAACTAAAAGCTTGGAAATACTTTGATGCTTCTTTTTTTTTTAGTAAATATTTCTCTGAGGTATCATCAGTATGTGTAGTAGTTTCTTCAATGGTTTTGTCTGAATGTTTCCCGGAAAAGAATACTACTACTGGGGAATTAGGTCTTTGTGGTGCTGCTCCCGTGCTATATCCTTTTTTTTTTTGTCTGAGGTAGTTTATTAATTATTCTTTGGCATTTTAGTTTGCTTTTACCATGTGCAATAGCGTATAATTAATTGATGCCCTTGTCAAGACTCTCAAGTCAGTCCAGGAAGCATTTGTGAGCATTTTGCTTGAAGATTTCATTTGTAGTTAGGGAAACATCCTTTAAAAGAAAATATTTTGGGAGTGTTATGCTCAGATGGCCTAAGGTCTGTCTGAATCCCTGATTCCTGATTTTTGCTCCATGTTACAGCTCCAAGAAGAACCAAGCCAACAGGATTAGGCATAAAATAAGTAAAATGTGATTTAGGCTCTTTGACTGTGGCTCTTTGTGCTCCTGTGTGTAACCTCACTTTGCTACTGCCAGTAACAATAATGTGTGGAAAACCCTTATTAGACTGTGAGTCTCACTCTTGAAAAGGAGACTGCAGTTGTCATCTCTGCTGGACATGTTCAGACCACTGCACTGAGAAGTGTGAATTACTTCAGTAACAGTCTCATTCAATAGGGGATATAATGTATAGTTTATCAGAGCATCTGATCAGATTAAGAGTTTTTTGGAATATAGTCACTGACAGCCAGCTGGGATGCAGGCTCCATAGACAGTGTCATCCCCAGGGACTTTGAGATGTCTAACACTGAGCGAGGCTAAGCAAGGAGCTATGGATAGGGAAGGGTGGTGGTAAATTGCAAAGCCCATCCAGACAAAATGGAAGTTTCTAGTACTCAGACTATGGCATTGCCTGGAGAAGCGAAGGCAGTTCTGGACAGCAGCTTTATTTGCGATATTGCAGCCCAGCAAAGGAAGAGTTAGAAAATGTCCCCCCCCTGGTAATTTAACTTTTCAGAGCTACTGAGGTACTGTTTCAGCCATTCAACTTCATGTGAATCTTCTTGCTCACGCTATGTCCAGCATTTGTGTTTGTTCAAGACTGAGGAAAGAGCAATGTCAAAGAGGACCTGGCTCAAGGACATCTTGTTTTTGCAGGTTCTGTGAGCTCATTGCCCTTTCCCATGTGTTCTTAACCTTCTGTTTTAATCAGGCAAAGACGCTAACCCTCAAGAGAGAAAAGCTGCCATGAAGAATGCTGAACAATTCATACAGCAGATGAATTATCCTGCCAACACACAGGTGCGATCTGTTCATGAGGTGATACCAGGACAGCATGAGCTCTGTTAAAGACAGGAAAAAAAATATTATTTTTAAGGGCTTACAAGACATAAGGGCAATATTTCACAAACATATAATTCAGAAAAGTTTCTGTTTGAGTAACTGTGTTGGTTTTGCTTTCCTTCCATTTCATGTGTCTTCCTTCATTTCAGATTCAAGTCCTTCCCGAAGGAGGTGAAACGCCAATTTTCAAACAATTTTTCAAAGACTGGAAGGATAAAGATCAAAGTGATGGTTTTGGCAAAGTATATGTCACAGAGAGAGTGGCTAAAATTGAGCAGATTGAATTTGATGCTACCAAGTTACATGAGTCTCCACAAATGGCTGCCCAGCATAACATGGTAGATGACGGTTCAGGGAAAGTAGAGGTAATTTTTTTGTGGTATTAAATTGTATCCTATCTACTTAATGTGTTCTGCTACTACTACTGGGATAAGCTGCTACTCTGTGGTTTATTTTTATACTGTTGTTTAGAGTAGCACCACATTAGTGGCAATGTTACTTCTACCATCAGAAAAGGTGCTTTGAAGTAGAAAGTGAATCTCTTTCAGCTGTATTCTGGGTTATGTTCTTGTGGTGCCTATGAAAGATGTACCAGTCATCAGTAGAAATCAAACAGCAGAAATATTCCCCCTTCTACACAATAACTTATAAATACGTACTTTAAACATCATCCTTAGTCTAGATAAAAACTTCTAGCTCATATCAGCTTGAAATCTGGAGTGGGAAGACTTGCCCTTGGAGTCAGAAATTCACATCTTTATATATGTATCCAATCTGGTTTCTAGGGGAACCTTCTTTGTCCTTACTGTGTCTCTTGGGCAACCTGATTTGGAGAGAAAAAGATGACTGTACAGCCTTTCTAGATCTGTCCATATCCCACGTCAGGACTATCTTTGGCCTATGCAGGGCTGTCATGGCATTGTATCAGCTTGGCCTGTTGAATGCAGATTGCACGTTGGGTTTCTGGAAGAAAAAGAAGGGATGATTACTTACTCATTGGTCTGTTTTCTGGGTTTTTGACCTCACACTTGGATTAGTTCATAGGCTTGAGCCAAAGCAGTTTAGATCTGAAGCATTTTTGCTGTGCAATTTTAGCAGTATATTTTTGGAGAGCAGTTGTTAACCGAACTGGGCTGTAGAAATCTGCCTCACAGTGTGTTATCTGACTGTAGCATGCTCTTCAAAATGATATGATAGTTTTAAGATGAATAATAATGTTGAGCCATTCATGTTATATTGTCACCTTAAGGTGTTAAGAAAGTAGGTTCAGCATAGCATTATGAGGTGATTGTGTGCCACTAAAGCATCAAGACAAAGAAAAGTGTATTGCACTCCATTGTTGATGGTCATTATTCATTCATTCAGTGGGCACAGGGCGTATCTATCTACTTCATGAAGTATCTATCTACTTCCTGGTTTTATTCTGTAACACTTGGGAATATAAATAAAAGTCACTCCAGGGATGAGACAGTAAATTGCTTCATGAAGAGTTTTGGGATGAAGTTCAGCATTCTCCAGTGACTTCCCTGTTTCCCCAGATCTGGCGTGTGGAAAGCAGTGGCAGAGTTCCTGTGGGACCTGAGACATATGGACAGTTCTACGGGGGTGACTGTTACATTATCCTCTACACTTACCCCAAAGGGCAGATCATCTACACATGGTATGTTTAGTTGCCTTTGCACAGACCTCCAGCACATGGATATTATTTTATATTGACTTTTTGTCCTTTTGAGTAGAACCATGTGTAAGTGCAAGATTGTTCACTGTGCATTTGTCATGCAGTATAAGCTCTGGGTGATGCTGAAACTGAACTTAACCATTGCCTTTCTCCTTGTCTTCCTCAGGCAAGGAGCACATGCTACAAAAGATGAACTGACTGCATCTGCATTTCTGACTGTTCAGCTGGATCGGTCACTGAATGATCAGGCTGTGCAGGTTAGTGTGTTTTGGATAAAATTCAACATCAACAGAGATGTGATATATGCAAATTTCAGTGAGAATTGAAGGAAGAGGTTGCATTTAAAGACTTAAATTTAAATGTCAATTGCTTATGGTCTGTATCAAGACAAGCACCATGGGCTAAGTCAATGGAGTTTTCCCATTTGAATCATCGTTTCTGTATGCAGATGTCCAAAAGAACACAGATATACTGGAACCTAAAACTGCCTTTTCTTTCACTGTTTGAAAATTAGGTTTCAGTCTTGCCTAGACTTACAGACTCTGTGCATGGCCGATGAAGACTGAATAATAAGATCCTCCTGGGGCTACTTGCTCTGAAGCAGGTGTCTGACAAATCAATAGCCTTGTGGGAGCTCCCCTGTCTCCTTTTGATTATGGTGGAAGTTGTGATATTTAGCACAGACAAGACACCTGACTTTTAGATGGCCAAAACCGGGAGATATGCAAGCTACGTGACCGCCAGAACAGGAATTGTGCAACAGGGTCTGACTTCTCCTTGCCTCAAGTGAGGAACATAACTTGGGTTTTCCCATCCCATAGTCCATGAAATACACTTCCTTGTGTGCAGAAATGGGGTGTGCAAGGCAAAGCACAGGACATTGACAACTAAAAGGCGCAAGGAGATAAGCTAGTCCTTAGCTTGACTAGGGTGTGCTCTCCTTACATCACTAGTGAAAAGTGGTGGGTAGGTGAAGACATGCGAGGTCTCCTCTTTTCACAGAAGAGCTAGAGCTGTAAGATGGCAAGAGAAAAGCAGAGATTTTCTAGGCAGTAGGAGATAATTCTGTGATTCCCATTTCTTAAATACAAAAGTAAAGGGGTTCCCCCACCCACCAAGGTACACTTAATTCAGATGGCAGACCATAGTTTTAGCCATTAATCAGTTATGATTTATGATTGAAATTATATTAAGGAAGGATTAGAACACCTCTAGGTAATTACTGCTTGAAATATTTCTAATGTGTTCTAGATTTGGACAGAATCCAGCACAATATGGTCCTACCTCATACCTAAGGCTAATATTAATACTAAAGTAATAACAATATTGCTACTAACAACTGCAATAGTAAGATACCTAAAAAGTCTTTTTATTAAAGCTGCAATGGACATGATACATAAAAGCACCTTTAGCCTGCAATGATTTTAGGAATATATATACATATGTATATGTGTACATATACATGAGTGTATATATATACACACATATGTATGTATTTATGTATGTGTGCATTGCTGTGCAAATAAATAGAATATATTACCTGTGCTTAACGTCTGTATCAGCATTATTTGAAAGGTTTAAGTGTGCTATTTTCTATGGCCACTAGGTGGCACGACAGTACAAATGACTACTAAAAAGTCAGGCTTGCAGGAATATGTTTCACCAAGCTGTGTTTGGAATTTGGGGTTTCTTTTGAGTTTGTTTGAGTTGTTTGTTGGGGCTTTTTGTGGCTTGGGGTTTTTTTCGTGTTTATAAAATCCTACTGCACTTTGTCATTTACGAGTATACGTGTCCTCTGTTATCCTTATCAGACAGTCTGTCCACCTGTGAAATAAATAAAAGCACCTCCTGCTGCCCAGCTGCAGCCGCCCCTCTGGGCACCCTGACTCCCAGGTGCCCCAGGCCTCACCAGGGGCTCTCCACTTCTCCTGCTCTGCTGGCTACACAGCATGTCTCATTCCCTTTTTCTCCTTTCTTTCTGGGAGTGAAAGGGAGTTGCAGCCTGCCACCTTGGCGGGTGGTACTGTTAAAGGAAGAGTAAATACAACCATAATGATAACCTATATCATACATTAACCTAAGAACAGTTGTTCTTCATAGTGCAGTGTGGTTTTTTAGATGGCAGTAGCATCTTTTGCATCTGTAATAGAAGTCCATTTTTGTCATCCATTTTGTCCTCTGGAAGGTAGATTTATGCTCATCTTTCTCATCTTCTTGCAGATAAAATACATATAAAAATAATGAATAAGTTGAGTAACCATTCTCTTCTGCTTAAATACAGGGTACCTAAGCTTCCAAGATAGTTTTTCAGGGGAATTAATTCATTGTATAAAACTCTATGAAACGACAGTTCTTCTGGAAAAAGAGTGATTTTCTTCTTAGCATCCATTTTAATTAGCTAAACATTATGTTAGAAGTTTGAATCTTGTCTTTGTGACAGCATGATTGACAAAAAAATCTCATAAATGCTCTAACTCTGTATGTCTGGAACTATATTTTTAGAACTTCTCAGCTTTCCGCTTCTCATTTGTGCTGACATAGTTAGCATTATTGGCTAACATCCCCTATGCTGTTCAACAAAGACCAAAAATAACTACCTGTGTCCTTTTGTTTCTTTTATTGCGTTTCTTTACATATGTACAGATCCGAGTCAGTCAAGGCAAAGAGCCTCCACATTTACTGAGCTTGTTCAAAAACAAACCACTTATTGTCTACAAGGATGGGACATCCAAGAAGGAAGGTCAGAAACCTGCTCCACCCACACAGCTCTTCCAAATCCGCAGGAACCTGGCAGCCATCACTAGGATTGCGGAGGTAAGGTCACCTGCTAAGTAAACCAAGTTCCCCATGGGAAAGGGTATAGCTGCCACAAACCTCTCTGACTAATCTTTTTGGGTAGTCGCATTTGGTAGGAACACAGAACTCCAAATCCAATCCACTGCTCTATGTGACCAACCCATCTAATAAACCAAAGAGAATATGCTGTAACTGGCTGCCACCAATCTACATCAGTCAGAGGCAACTGTAAGAATGCACACAGTTGATAGTCAGTTGACAAGGAATAGACAAGAAGTCAGCAGCCCCTAGGAGACAATCTTTATCCTATTTTATGAGATAGGCTTTCCTACTGCAAACAGTCCTAAGTTTTCCTTGCCAGTCAATTAGTTCCCTGTCTTAAGTTCTTCTCTAATTTTTATCAGTATAAAACTAGGGAAAAATTGAAGACCAAAAGCACAGCTGATTAACACTTCTAAACATTTTATATAAACATGCAAAATAGTGATGACATTATTTGAAAATCTGAAGAATAAAATAATTTCTTTTTTCATCTAGGTTGATGTTGACGCAATGTCACTAAACTCCAATGATGTCTTTGTTCTGAAACTGCCAAACAACTCTGGCTACACCTGGATCGGAAAAGGAGCAAACACAGAAGAGGAACAAGGAGCTCAATACATTGCCAGCATTCTGAAATGCCAAACTGCTAAGATTAATGAAGGCCAGGAACCAGGTTAGTATGAAGCCACGTGGCTGCTAATAGACAGCTGAGAATACACAGCATGCATGGTGGTACAGTCTAAATGGTTTTTGCAGTCCTATATTTTGTGGGCAGAAGCGTATGCTCACCCTCTGCCTTTGAAAATCCAACCTGACATTTACCATGGAGATCCATCCAGAACTGGCTGAGGCACAAGCCTTGGAATGCAATGCCTTGAAAGTCTGTAGGACAGTAGCAGGAGCTGCAGAAGAATGGGGTCCTTTCTTTACCCTGAGTGCCTAAGAGGGGAGAAAGATTGCTAAGGCTAAGAGAACTGGGATTGTTCAGCCTGGAAAAGAGGAGGCTTTGGGGTGACCTAATTGCAACCTTCCAGTACCTGAAGGGAGCCTACAAGAAAGATGAAGAAAAACTATTTACAAGAGCATGAAGTGACAGGAGAAGGGGAAATGTCTTCAAACTGAAAGACAGTAGGTTTAGATTAGATATTAGGAAAAAATTCTTTACTGTGAGGGTGGTGAGACACTGGAACAAGTTGTCCAGAGAATTGGTGGATGCTCTATCCCTGGAAGTGTTCAAGGCCAGATTGGATGGAGCTCTGAGCAACCTGGTCTAGTGAAAGGTGTCCTTGCCCAGGGGCGCTGGAACTTCCAACCCAGGCCATTTTATGGCTCTGTGAGTCTTGCTAGGTTTGCAAGTTATATTGTTATTTTAACAAACTGCAGGAAATACTGTAAGAAAATGCATTTATCTTTGAGACACCAAATAGATTGTTTGAGGATTCCTGAAACACTATCTAATAAGTTAAAACACCAAATGTTAAATCCAGTGGTGAATAAATTATATATTGTGTATTTCAGAGGAATTCTGGAAAGTACTTGGAGGTAAAAAAACATATCAGACTTCATTACAACTCTTGACAAAGGCTGAAGATCATCCCCCTCGCTTGTATGGTTGTTCTAATAAGACGGGTAGATTTATTGTAAGTATCTGAAGGGTACTTTCCTCTCTGTTTTGTAGTTTCTGATATAGTTTGCCTTGGGAATCAGTGGACATTAAATGAATTTGGGGATCTGGCTTAGTTAGCTGTGCTTGGCAAGAGCTAGAGAGTTGACATTTGGTGCTTTAAACAATTCAAATGCAAAGGATGGACAGAATGATTAATACTGCAGAAGTTTGCATGTAGAGCCTGCTCCGGCCTGGAACTATAGGCTTGCAGATGCAAAAATATAAGGTGCTTGCTCAGTCAAGAGCAGTTTAATTCTTGCAGAGCATTGCCAGATTGCTATCAATTTGCTGAGAAAGTGCGGGCCAGTGCCTTGCCTCTTACGTGTTTGGTAGTGGTGATGAGGAAAAGAAATGTTGCTTGCCAAAAATCCCTAGTAGTCTGAAATTTTCCATAGAGATTTAAGATGTGTAATTATGCCTTTAAGGTATTGGCCTGTGCTCAAGGAGGTAGGAAGACCTATTTCCTTGGCAGAAATACCCAGAGCTGTTCACTGGGTATTAAGTCTGTGATTCAGGCTTAATTCTGGGAGGGCAACACTGTGTCACTGTTTGGCAAGGATGCACTCATTTTTAGGTAGGGGACATAGTTGCCTATCATCTGCAGTCTCCTTAAAGCACGGCCCAGTCATTTAGAAAGGGATAAAACAAACAGTATCCTTTAATAAGGACTTTAAAAATCTTATGAGAGTAGTAAAGTGTATTCTTCTAACAAGCTTCTAAAATACTCCTGTGAAATACAGTAATAGGAACCAACCTCTCTTTAATAGTCTGCTGGGAGCTATGGACTTGCTTTTTATTTTAAATTTCCTCCAAATTCTGAGAAATCCCCTATTTCCTGTAGCATTTCTCTAGTAACTGAATCACCACCATTAGAGGTCCCAGAAGAGGCAGGTCAGACCATTCTGACCTTCTGGCCACTGTAACGCAGGGTGGGGAAAAGAAAGGTCTTTTGAACCATCTGCTTATCGTTCCTTTAGCAGTCCTACATGACCACACATAGCCAAAGCCTTGGCAATCCTTTAAAAGTAGGAACCACTAGCTACATTATTATCTTCCCTTCTCATACAGAATAATATTGAACTGCCTTCCTATCTGCCTTTTTATTCTTGGAAGAAGCAAGCAGTCTGCCTTTCTTTCGGGCGCTAATCCTCAGTGACTTAGTCAACTGTAATGTCCCATTGTCTAGTGACTGGGAAGCTTGGTTGTGTGTGAGCTCACCCACTGCAAACCAAAGCAGTTTCTTTTCCTTATTAATGAATGTAAGCTGCATGAACAGTAGTCAACAATTACAATGTAAACCTTTGCTTGTCCTGAGGATATCCTACCAATTCTACAAAACTGAGAGCTGCTTTTATAGGACATGCCATTATGTGATTTGGTTTTGATCCTTTAGGAGCAAAAAGAATGGCTCACCAGCCTTTGTACTTATCCTTTTAAAAATAGCTTTGGTCTGTGCAAAATTGTATGCCTTGATAAATCATTAAAAAACAAAAAACCTCAAAACATAATATCCTTTTTAGATTGAGGAGGTCCCTGGAGAATTCACTCAGGATGATTTGGCTGAAGATGATGTCATGTTGCTGGATGTTTGGGAGCAGGTGAGCTGTGTACTTGACCACTGCTTTTTGTGAGAACAAGAATAATTCATTCTTAACCACTTAGTTCGTGAGATGGGAGGAAACACCATATTGTGAGAATGGAAGCAGTTTTGTTTTCTTTAATTTATACCATATACTATATTTTTTGAGCTATATGATGTGCTAGTGTGAACACGCATGATTGAATTTCCGAGCATAATGTGAAACCATTTCAGGCATTTCCTATTTAAACCAATAGAGCCTGCAAGAGTATAAGCAGTGTTCTGGAAGAGTTCTCAATAATGCTCATGATTTTATCACTAAAACTTATTAATTTTTAAAAAAATGTTATTGCATTAAAGGTACTTAGAAGCCACAAAATACCTGTAGCAGCAGCACCTACAAAAAGTCCTAGTAAAGAAAGGGACAAATACTAGACTCTTACACAAATTTCTTCATGCTAGAAACTGGGTGGAGGGTGACAGAAACAATCTCCATCCTTTCCCAGGTTCACTGAAAACTGAAAATGTAGAGAGCTTTTTGAACAGTGGACAAACCCACTGTGGATACAGAGGGCACATCTGTTTCTCACAGTATATTGTCTCTACCCTTCCTCTCCTCTTGGAGGGAAAGAGGAGGAGGCCACAGATCCCATGCTTTATTTGTCTTCTTCAGCCTAACCCTTAAGGAACAAAAGGCTGAGGTTTTTGGAAATGAGAAGGAATGTCCATGGTCCATGTGGGAAGGAGTGAAGGGTAAGGTGGGGGAACAGCTGGTTGGAAAGTAGCTGGGACATACTGACTCAAGTAAGAAGAAAAGAAGTCTGGGACATATAAGTGCTTTCCAAAAGGATCCTGGGCAGAAAATAAAAAAAAAGAAAAGGGGGGGAGCGGGGATTACAGATTGAGGCTCTAGCTGTTGGGTTTTTCGGTGCATTATCTAGCAATTGCCTGGGGAAGCACTGGACACAGGGCACAAATGTTGGTGAGCACACAGAGCTCAAACCAGAGACAGTATTTCTACCTGCAACCAAAGGGCAATTTCCTGGGCAAACTGTAAAAGATATCCATGGAAAAGGTAATTAGGTTTCCTTTCATCAGAATGCATAAAGGTCCGGCCTTCCAGTGTCAGAGAGAGCAGTGAGATTTCAGAGGACATAAGTACAGTCTTTCAAATGGAGAAAAAAACATCAATTGCGGTTTGTGAGAGCTGTGTATCTCTGCAGTCTTTTCATAGTGTATATTCTTTCTTCTAGTGGAATCAACTATTTTGTACTTTACCAGCTGTACACAACTTCCTTATAACACCATGGGATCTGTATCTTTCCTCTGTTTGCAGGTTTTTGTCTGGATTGGGAAGGATGCTAATGAAACTGAGCGACAGGAATCTGTTAAATCTGGTAAATCAAATCAATTTGGCAGAATTCTGAGTGAGGTAGCATCAATATTACTTAAAAAAGAGAAAAATATGATGTAGAAGAAATCTAGTTACATTTATAGTGTCAAAAAGTGTTATTGAGCTTATTAGGATTTAATACAAAAGATGATTATTTTTGCCTTTAAATGTGCTTTAAAACTTTTGTAAGTTTATGAAGGATAAAATTAATCAAGATAACATTTCCAGGCTGCAGAGCTTTTTTAAAAATATATAGTAGAGCTCCATGAAAAGAAACTGAACTGAAAAGAGAAAGAATTTAAAAGGAGGTCCATACTGAGCTGTACCCTCACTAAAGTGTATAGAGAAAGGAATGGGAATGCCAGCAAGTCCTTACACTGCCACCTTTCACTAAGTTAAATTCGCAGGAGGGAATTCCAGTTGCTGAACAAATCAAGACAACTTACATGGAGTGCACCTCCTTGAAAAATCATGTGTCACTGCTGGTGTGACTTCACATAGCTGAGCTGTTCTGATACAGTTTGTGCTGAAGATGCTTGCATCTGTTTCCCTGGAGCAGCTGGGGTTACCTGGCTGTGCTTCCGATACGTACTAATGTCACGTTGTGATGTCAAAGGAAACTACGCTGGCTTTCACATGGGAGAAATGAGAAGCTTGTGCATCCTCACAACACTAGCAAATTTTTTCTCCTGTTCAAGAGCCAAAACCTAGTTGTATGGCAATGAATTGGTCAGAATAGCAATCCCTCTGTTTTAACTTCATGGAAAATTCCTTCACTGCCAGCTGGGAGAAATCAGCAATTATCTGATCATTTCATTGCCTTTGAAATAATTAATTGAACACTGTGTTATAGTAGCCCTGGGCTCTTTCACTATGGCTTTTAATGTATTTTTTATACCAAAGGAATGAACTAATATATTACATGTTTTATTTCCTCTCTGCTTTTAGCCAAACGCTATATTGAAACAGATCCGTCTGGCAGAGATAAGGGGACCCCCATTGTAATCGTGAAGCAGGGACACGAACCCCCAACATTCACGGGCTGGTTCCTGGCTTGGGACTCCAACAAATGGAAGAACTGATCTCTCCAATGAGACTCCAGCTTCAAGCCAAAGAATGATCAGAGCCCAGCTACTTTCTAGTATTTTTAAGCATAAGCGTATGAAACAATATGATGCATCTGTTGTTACACTTTCTTGAGCTTTGATATATTTCTGTGAATAACCTAGAAATTCTTAGCACTGGAAAGGATAAATGATAACTGTAAACTGACCAAATGGGATGAGTGGGGCTTTTCTGGTAGTAAATACAGAAAGTGTTACCAATCTTTAATATTTAAAGAAAGAAATCTACTTTCTTTAATCTATTGATTATTCAAACAAGCTGTGGATCTTTTAAGGATAAATGGGCTGATAAATGCTAAAATGGGCCAAATTCTGCCTTCACTTAAAAAGCCAAACTAATACCACAGAAATTCTGTTTGAGTAAGGTCAGCATAATACTGTGCAGAATTTGGCCTGATAAAGGAATAATTCTACGTCTGTTGCAAGAGTAGGACTGGACCTGATTTAATTACTAGGCCAGTATATTGCTACACTCACTTAATATTTCAGATGGTGTCTGATCCACAGTGGGAGCTGTGGCTTGCACGGAGCAAATAAGGGATGGGCATTTTGAGAAAGCTGTGCTTAACATGTTTGCTTGCTCCACATACATACATGTGGAGCTTTGGACTGAATGCTGTTAGAAAATTAAGTCAAAAAAGGTTTTCTTGAGGGACTGTCTAGCTTATTGTTATGAATTCCTTTAGATTTGCCTCTGTGAACCATCTCCATCAGGTCTTTTTAACCAAAGTTTTTAAACATGTCGTAGTGCACTAGTGCTTTGAAGTGGAAGCAGAAGAAGCAACAGCTTCAAAAACACATACTCTGCCTTAACCAGACTGCACTTAAGCCATACTTTGCCTCAGTTGCCTTACTCAGAAGTACTCAGTTCTTCTTGAGCATGCAGATTGTTCACCTCATCAGGTGCAGGATATCTTTCTAATTTTCTGTGCAGGTCTTAGACAAATATCAAGCACATCAAAAGCAAGGAAACATGTAGCACTTCTGCGAATTTGGATGAGTATGCACCATAGAATATGGCCTTCTCTTTTCTCGTGGGCACAGTAATTTGGGCTTTTTTTTTTTTATTCTGATGAATTTAAGAGTACGTTTTCAAAGTGGCTTTTATTTGTAACTTAGCCAGAAAAATATACTTATGGGCAGTGGGAAAACTTCTTCAAATCTTGAGCGTGGCTTTGATCACTTTTTCTGTAATGCTTGTTTTAAACAACAGTTTGTACAACTGTAAATCATGTCAATGTGGCTTTTTAATGACAGCATTTCAGCGGTTTTATTATTCTTATAAGTGAGGTTGGAAAGTGAAATTTTAGACGTTTTTGTGTTTTTTTTAACATGACTGTGATTTTGAATCTGGATAATGCAAAAGACCAAATTCAGTCTGAGCTGATAATATCAATGATAAAAGAATTGCAAAGCTAAGAGATTAATTTTAGGAGTTTGTTAGCTTTAAACATTTGTTTAAGTCTCTGCTAATATAACTGGGCTGTACTGAATGTAATTTCATTTAAAATAAAATTACAAAAAACAGTATTCTATATAGCAAGCTGATCTTCCTCTCTCTGACATATTGTTGGTCAGTGCTTCCACTGGTATCTAGCAAAACTTCCTAAAAAAATCAAGTAGAAACCTTCCTTTTTAGATGGACAATGCAATGAGAAGTTATTTGTTTTTACTTTGATGCCATTTTACCCAATGGAGACTTAACTCTTCCCAGCGACTTGAAAGTTACAAATCTAATTGGAAACCAAAGAACTGGGTGATTATTAGCTTGTTATTTTCATCTTTAAGAAAAACTACCATTGTTATCAAACTCTTTGGTTTTATAACTTTTTATTTGCAAAAATGATTGATTACAGAAATAACTTTTTTAAAATAGGAGGAAGCAGGTTTATGTTTGTTTTTAAAGGACAGGTCTTGCTTTTTACTTGTAAGAGTAGATAAGGTGTCTTTCTCCTGCTGGAAGGAGCACAAAGACCTTTTCAGTTCTTCAGTCACTGAACAGCCTGTGATTATCTGATTGTCGTCTTCCACGCATACATATGATTCTTCTCATTTTTAAAAAATAACAGTTATAGTAGCTTCTGAACCAAGGATTAGACAAGATTTGCCCTTCTTGTACATAAATATCTTCCGGAACACTGAGGGCTCTGAACTGCCACAGTCTGCCAACATATTCTCCAGCACTGTGAAAGCCTCTTTTCAGTTCCCCGACAGAAGACAGAGGAGCTTTTGTGGTCTCCTGGCCTGGGCGTTTGGGTTTGTAATACATTGTCCTGGCACATTGATTACTGATGTTGAGAAGAGCATTGAGAGCTCATAAGGGAACAGTGTTCTCAACTGGGCTTTAAGCACAACAGCTGCTAGCAACATTGTTCTTGGGTTTACTTGCCAGTGGGGAAGTTTATTTTTCATACATATTTGTGCAGTATACACTCTTGAGGAGGGAAGGAGGACAGACAGGATGGACTATGAATGCTTGGAAGTGTTAAAGATTAAGCTGTTTTCAAGAAAATATTTAAGTACATAACTATGAATACACACAGCAAACCTATCTGCCTTCATCTCAGAATAAATAGAAAAAAATCTGTAGATCAATACAGTCAAGTTCAGTCAAGAATAAGCTACATCTTGCACTATTATCAAACTGTAATAGCATGTTCACTCTATTTGTAAAGGCAAAATTAGACCCTGATTTAGCATTTTTGTTATGCTACTAAACAGAAAGCATTCATGTCCTATTGGTTGCAAATACACCATCATTTTTCATCTTTGTTTTATTTCATCGCAAGAGAAAGATGTTAGGAATCCTTAGAACCAACAGAACATCATAGTACTATATAGTATGTATATTACATAAAATACCATAATCTTAGAATATAACTACAGATTGTGCACAGGAGAGGAACCAATTTATGGAATCACTGCTCTAAATACCCATTTTGACCATAGCACATAGTGCTGTATAGCATCAGATCGGCTGTAAATGATTGTGTTAAATGTAGCTAAATTCAATTGAACAGTTTGATTTCTTGCCAGTGCGGATTCACACAGGCTTGACCTGCACCAACAAGAAAATAACGGAGATGGGAGATGGTAGACAGTGGGGTTGCAGTATTATCCCTCACAGGGTATGCTTTGCTCACTGGACTGTAGCAGGAGGTGCTCTCAGACATCTGTATAGGCTACATGAGCAATTCTTGTTATGAACTTTGTAATCTTCTTGTAGTCTTCATTTTTACTGGATCTAAAAGGGCTAATAAAGAAAAAAACAGCCCAAACAAGTCTATTCTTTTCTATGGACTGAAATTGCTCTTCAGAGTCCAGTTCCTTGTAGGAAAGCTTGGGAAAAAGCCTTCAGACATTGCTTTAGAATACAACTGCTTCCTCAGCATCCCACTAAAGTTCTGCCTTTATGGCTTAATTAAGCCAAATATAAGTATACAAGATAAAAAAAATTATTATCTAATAAAACCAGAGCTAGATAATACTTTGATGTGCTGACTTTACAAATTCTTGCTTTTTCTTTTTTAAAGACAATAATTTTGTCTTTAGATAAAGAAATAGTACACTTTTCCCTTCTTATGGCTAGCACTTCTGCTAAAATCAAAGGAACTTCTGATTTAATAGAATGGCATGGCAGTGAGGGAGTGGCACAACAGTGAGGGCATGCCACGGCAGTTTGTGTGGCAGTTTGCACAGGCAGAGCAAGCAGGAAGGGCACAGGCACCCCCTCAGCTCTCTCTGCTGGGTTGTGAGGTAGGTGTGTGACTGTGGGTATTTTTTTTTTTCCCCCGGCAACTCGACCCAGCAATGGTTTCCAAACGAGCTAAAGCCATTGCTGCTGCTCTCAGGGGGAGTGTGCTAACCCAGGCAGAACCCCCAGGAAGGATGCAGCTGTTCCGGTCTCTGGCTGCGTAGAGTGTCTGAGCCTGGCATCAGTACCAGAGGACAGTGTGAGAGACACCTGCATGTGATGGGAGCAGGTGAATGATTTGCTGTGCTTAGTGGCAGAGCTCAAGGAAGAAGTCAAGAGGCTAAGAAGTATTAGGGAGACTGGAAGGGAAATAGACTGGTGGAGTCATACCCTTTCGACTGCAAAAGAAATCCAGCAGGAGACGGTGAAGCCCTGCCCCTCCTGCCATCAGGCAGATGGAGCAATCCAAGTAGATAGGGGTGAATGGAAACATGTCCCTGATTGAAGAGGTAAAAAAATCCCCTCCTGACCCCCACCACCTCCCATGGTGCCTTTAAAGAACAGATATGAGGCCCTGGACCCACAGAGTCAGGCAGAGGACAGTCAAGAAGGTTGAGTGCCTGTGGATCAGAATCAGAGGGAAGGCCAACAAGACCAACATCCTGGTGGCAGTCTGTTACAGACCACCCAACCAGGATGATGAGGATGATGAATTATTCTACAGGCAGCTGGTGGATGTCTCAAAATCGTCAGCCCTTGTTCTCATGGGTGGCTTTAACCTGCTGGATGTCTGCTGGAAACTCAGCAGAGAAGAGGCAGCCTAGGAGATTCCTAGAGTGTATAGAGGATAATTTCCTGCTTCAGCTGGTAAATGAGCCTACCAGGGATGGGGCCCTGATAGACCTGCTGTTCACAAACAGAGAGGGGCTGGTGGGAGATGTGTGGTTGGAGGCCGTCTGGGGCACAGTCATGATGAAATAATAGAGTTTTCAATACTCAGG
>VZRE01005843.1:861-21151 GCA_013396775.1 Cephalopterus ornatus | reverse complement strand
GCCTTCCTCTCCCGCGGGCTGCGTCAGCAGCAATGCTGGTCTATTGATGTACATTGCAACTTGCAACTTCAGGATAAA
The DNA here is from genome assembly GCA_013396775.1 of Cephalopterus ornatus. Classification (NCBI taxonomy): domain Eukaryota; kingdom Metazoa; phylum Chordata; class Aves; order Passeriformes; family Cotingidae; genus Cephalopterus; species Cephalopterus ornatus. The sequence continues at coordinate 21,073 of VZRE01005843.1, read as the reverse complement.
ATACCTCAACAACTGGAAAATCACAATGTACTAAATTCCATCTGTTTTAACAGTTTCCTGAACTGTGCAGTAGCATTGTGTTTCTAGCTGAATGCCACATGTTTTCAAGTTATTTTGTCTTCTATGTGAACAGAAAACCTGACCTTGTAGGTTCCACTGCACAGTCTTGTTGCACAGAAAGTGAGTGGGTCAGACATCAAAACTCACGGGTTTTTTTGTTTTGTTTTTTCTTTTCAGTAGCCAGGACTATGATGGCACAGGCAGACACTGAGTTTCATTCCAGAATCCAAGTCCTGGGTGACTGACTGGTTGGCAGCTCTCCTAGGGCATTCAACCCTAAAAACAGATACACCAAGACACAAAGTGGTATTTTTGTTCACTACAGCTGTTCAGCATTATTATTATTATTGTTGCTGTTATCAATACTACTGCATGGGAGCAGTTAGTCTTCTCCTTAGTAACAGGAAGAAAGGGCCTGAGGAACAGCAGCTCAATGGAAGTTCAAATAGCTACTTACCTAACATGCACAACAGATCCAAGATGTGGAGCCACATAAAAATGATAGACCAAGAAATCAATATGCGGGTGATGAATCTTGGGTGTGTATTAGGTTTATGTGTTAAATCAGCCATCTGGGAGCTATTTAAATCAATTCAATTGTTGACAGCAGATGAAGATAGCAAGTAATCATTCATACTATGGCTGCTATTCAGAGAGCAGTTGGGTTTCTGTCCTGCGTGTTTCTTCTGTCACAGGGAAAACTTAATTCTGAATTTGTTTGGAGATGCATGAGCAGAAAAATCAACCAGAGAATTTATTATTTTAATGGTCTGTGAAAAGGCTGCTGAAGCCCCTTTGTGACCCTCCACTCATCTCCTCCAATGGCTTTCCCTTGGCCTTGTTCCCTGACTAAGCCAGGTGACTGTGGGAAAGATGGTTTTATGCTGCTCCATTCTACATTTGGACACAGTCAGAGAGCAGAACTGATGCTATAAAAAGTTTTAACTTCAGTGAGAAGTTCAAATCTGCTGTTTGTCCTGTAGAACCCTCTGGAGTGCTGCCCTTCCTCCTAAACCCCCTTCTCCCCTCACACAGAGGCAGGAAACATTTGCTGAGTCTTAAACAGAGGTCATGCCTAAGACCAAGACACTTGATTTTGCAAGCCCTTTGTGTGCAATGAACAACAAACTAATTACAGGTTTTCCCTCTAGCTTTGTTAGAAAAACACATGGAGGGACAGGTGGGGTCTGTGCTATAGGAGGACAACAGAGCTGAGCCGCTGGAGGATCGGCAGAATGAACCTGTGGAAATCAGTGTCTCAGTGCTCAAGTGATGCAGCATGTAGGAAGAAGCAGGGAAAAATTCTTGTAGACTGAGAAAGGACTTCAGAGGGGATGCTCTTTGTTTCCTGCTCCCTGCAGTTACTTCCTCCAAGGGAGGAGAAGGGTTTCAGGTTTGGCTGGCTTGTCTAGACTCTCTGCTGCTCAGTAGGTACCTGCTAGCTTCATTTCTCCTTCATTCAACAGAAAAAGTGGTAGAGTTGTAAAGGACAAAAGAAAAAAAAATCTGTGGCCATCTTTAACACTTCCTGCAAATGTTATGTGTTGAATTCTCATGTGATGAAAACTGGAGAGTGTGTGTGTGTGTGTGTGTGTGTGTGCATGAATCCTGATTAGACACATTCTAGATAACCTTGAAAGAAAGCCATTTTGACAGCATTTCAATAGAGAAGAATCATAGAGTCATTTGGGTTAGAAAAGATCCATAAGATCATTAAGCCCAAGCACTAACCCAGTACTGCCACGTCCACCACTATACCATGTTCCCCAGGGCCACATCTACACATCTCTTAAATACCCCCAGGGATGGTGACTTCACTATCTCCCTGGGCAGCCTGGTCTGCTGCTTGACAATTCTTTTCACAAGGAAATTTTTCCTAACATCCCACCAAACCTTCCCTGGTCCAGCTTGAGGCCATTTATTCTTGTCCTGTTGCTTGTTACCTAAGAGAAGAGAGTGACACCCTCCTTTCAGGCTACAACCTCCTTTCAGGTAGCTGTAGAGAGTGATAAGGTCACCCCTGAACCTTCTTTTCTCAAGGCTGAACAACCCCAAGCTCCCTCAGCTGATCCCCATATGACTTAACCTCCAGACCTTTCACCAGCTCCACTGCTCTTCTCTAGACTTGCTCCAGCACCTCAAAGTCTTTCTTGGAGCAAGGGGCCCAAAACTGGACACAGAACTCAAGGTGTGGCCTCACCAGTGCTCAGTACTCTGGGACAATCCCTGTCCTGGTCCCGCTGGCCACACTATTGCTGATCCAAGGCAGGGTGCCACTGGCCTTCTTGGCCACATGGTCACACTGCTGGATCATGTTCAGTTGCTGTGGACCAGCACACCATAGATCCTTTTCCACTGGACAGTTTTCCAGACACTCTTCCCCAGCCTGTAGTGCTGCCTGAGGTTGTTGTGACCCAAGGGCAGGACCCGGCTCTCAGCCTTGTTGAACCTCATGGTATGCCATTTCCCTTTCTGTAACCTGTCCAGTGTCTGCCACAATGGTGGGGTATATAGGTATCAGCTGTCCTTAGATGTCACTAAGTGTGGCCAACACTCTACCTCTACACTGACTTGTGGATGGTAGAAAATGCTCTGTGGGGTGGCTGGACTGATGAAAAAAAACCAGTTGGCAGTGCAGAGGTAAAACCCATCCAGGCTGCTGGATTGTGACAAGACTTCGCTGGCCCAGTAGAGAAGTTGACTGTGAAAGTGTGTCATGCACATGTACCCAAGAGTCGGGCTATGGAAAAATATCACAACCGACATGTGAATTGGGCTGCCAAGATTAAAGTGTCTCAGNAGCCTGTAGTGCTGCCTGAGGTTGTTGTGACCCAAGGGCAGGACCCGGCTCTCAGCCTTGTTGAACCTCATGGTATGCCATTTCCCTTTCTGTAACCTGTCCAGTGTCTGCCACAATGGTGGGGTATATAGGTATCAGCTGTCCTTAGATGTCACTAAGTGTGGCCAACACTCTACCTCTACACTGACTTGTGGATGGTAGAAAATGCTCTGTGGGGTGGCTGGACTGATGAAAAAAAACCAGTTGGCAGTGCAGAGGTAAAACCCATCCAGGCTGCTGGATTGTGACAAGACTTCGCTGGCCCAGTAGAGAAGTTGACTGTGAAAGTGTGTCATGCACATGTACCCAAGAGTCGGGCTATGGAAAAATATCACAACCGACATGTGAATTGGGCTGCCAAGATTAAAGTGTCTCAGGTGGATCTGGACTGACAACACAAGGGTGAGTTATTTCTGGCTTGATGCGCCTATGACGCCTCAGGTCACTAGGGATGAGATGCACTGTACAGATGGGCTCATGATCAAGGGGTGGACTTAACCATGGACACTACCTCCCAATTTATCTATAACTGTGAAATATAAACTGCAATCAAGCAGGCCAAGCGGGTAAAGTTCCTGTGGTGTGGGGGGTGATGGCTGAAATACAGAGAGGCCTGGAAGATCGATTACATCACAATCCAACAGACCCACCAAGGCAAGAACTACGTGTTCATCACGGTGGAAGCCACCACTGGCTCACTGGAGACACACCCTGTGCCTCATGCCACTGCCTGGAACACCATCCCAGGCCTTGAAAAGCAAGTCCTGTGGCAAGGACATGGCACCCCAGAAAGAATTGAGTTGGACAATGGAATTCATTTCGAAAATACCCTCATAGACACCTGGGCCAGAGAACATGGCATTGAGTGGGTGTATCATATTTCCTATCATGCACAAGCCTGTGGGAAAGTTGAACAGTACAATGCACTGTTGAAAAACACATTGAAAGCAGTGGGTGGTGGGACCTTCAAACACTGGGATTCACATTCGGCAAATGCCATCTGCTTAGTTAATATTAAAGGCTCTATCAGTTGAACTGGCCCTGCCCTGTTAAAAGATCCACATACTATTGAAGTGGATGATGCATATGAGAAATGTGCTAAGAAAGATACATTTAATAATTGGATTAGTCCTGCCTCCATCAAAAACAGACCCATCTGTGGGATTGTTCTTGCTCAAGGACCTAGATGCACTTGGCGCTTTAGACTAGATGTGAGGAGGAGCGTTTTTATGATGGGTGGTGAAACACTGCAGTAGGTTACCCAGAGGTGATAAATGCTGCATCCCTGGAAATATTCAAGGCCAGGTCAAATGGCGGTCTGAGCAATTTGATCTAGTTAAAGAAGTTAAAGAAGTCCCTGGCCATTGCAGGAGGATAAAACTAGATGACCTTGAAAGGTTTCTTCTAACCCAAACTATTCTGTATTTCTAAGTACTGACTCTTTCTAGATGGTATCTCTTGTGTGCCCTGCCAAAGTTGGTGGTTGATCAAATCCTTACTGATGCCCAGAGACCAGGCCCCAGTATTTAGACCAGAATTTTCTGAAAACCACTTTTTGAGATGTGCTGTGAAGCTATTTGAGTTCTGTGTGCGTCATACTTGGATTTGTTTCTAACTGAAGAATTAAATATGACGTATTATAATATCTTGATGCAAGTGGGTGAAATGGTCTCACTCTGTAATCCAGAAGATTAAACACCTGCCACCCACTTGATTGGAAGACAAAGATGATGAGAATTTTCAGAGGTATTTGAGGGCACTGTCGCTCATATAGTGTGTCCCTGTACCTCACCACCTTCTGCAGGATTCATCTTTTCTATTGTATGGGTGAATGTTAAAGTACGTAATCAATGATGACCTGTTGACATGAATGAAGCTGCAGGGGCTTTGCTGTTCAGTTGTAAAGTGACTTCGTAAGTGTTGTGTGGTCTTGGGTGTGTCTAAGAAAAAAATGCTAATGTCTGGAGATAGAATAAATTTATAGTCTTGCTTTTCCTAGCACATTTTAGATATAGTGGCGTCAAGCACCACAAGCCAGCTCCTTTCTGATATCACTGTAACATCATTTACAACATTGCAGCCAGACTGATTTAATTGTGTAGGACTATTTGCTGCCTTCCACATAGACCTTGATTATTTACATTTCAGAGACTTGCACTGGATTCCAAATTGCAATTTTATTTTTCAAACAACAGAGGAGACCAAAACAAGTTTTGAGATTCATTAGATATGGTAATCCCTCCTCTATCACTTTTAAAGCAATTGCTATCCCCAGGACTTGATTCCTAGGGACCACATCCAAGTAATGGTGAGTCTATCAGATTTGCAGGTCAGCAAAAGTGTTTCAGACTGTTTGTACTAAAACTAGTCTAACAGTGATCATATTTAGGCTGATATAAATACATGCATCATATGACTTCAAACAGTTAGTAAGGGATTAATACTAATATATGTTTAGCTCTCCAATTGTAATAGGCCCATTTCCAGCTATCTTTTTCTTTTTTGAAAACTTTATGTATGAGAGAATAGCAAAGCTGGCAACAATAATAGATGTCTTTACATGCCTTCAAAAAACATGAATACTCAGTATGGTCTTCTGTGTAAGTCCTGGCATCAGCAGTTGTGCCCATATGTGTGCTCATCTTTGCTGGGAAAGCGCAGGAGCTATGGAACAAGGTGTCAGGGATGTTTGCATGGACACATGCACTGGCTTCATTTTCCACTGTTTTGAAAGTCCCAAATATCCTTGGTAATTTGGAGAGGTGACAATTAATGCTGCTGCATATAGTCTCATCACAAAAATAACTTTAAAGTGTCTTGCAAATACTGTTGTTAGAAGAAGCAATTTTGGAAAAGTCTTGATAAGTGGTTTTCTGAATGAGATTTGTACAATACATAAAGGGACAAGCATCATAACACTTTTTGTAAGTAAGCAAAGAGAGAATTTCAATTTCCTAAACCTTGAAAAATTATAACCTTCTCCTAAAGAGAGACAAAAAGGGAGGATATAATAGTTTGTTGTATCTTTAATTGACTTAAATATGAAGGATTTATTTAACTATTTAACTCTTTTTGCCTCAAAGGAATTTTATTCCTTTATCACAGTAATTTTTTTCTGTGGCTAAAGTTAACTTGCTATTGAGCTTGCAATTTGATTTTCAGTCATGAACAAAGGCTCACTCAAAGTGATGTCTTTAAAAAGACAAGAATCAGCTGAGAATACTTCCACTAAGATGTCTCTCAAATATTCATTATACTTTATTGTCATTCTTTCAGGCCTTCTTATGATGCAAGTGTAGAACACAAAAGATCTCCCAAAGACAAAAAATTACCATTTGATTCTGTTTTCTCAATCATATTACTGGTTTTTTTGAGGGCTATTACTATTACTGTAGAGTTACAATCAAAAAATACCATTTTCTTTGCCTCAGATAGGATTTAACTGGTGCTTGCTTAGGGTGATCCTAATCCATTGGGTGTTAACTGTTCTGTTTGAATAGTTCACAATGCTGTTTAGCAAATATGGAAGAAATCTGAGGTCTTCTGGAAGAAGGCAGATGCTTACTTTCTGTAACAGCGCAGTTAAATGCTGTCTTCAATTTCTACAGGGAAGTGAGAAAGAAAAAAGGTGAAGAAAAAAAAGAGAGACTTGGGAGTGTTTGTATTTAACATTTGGTAAAAGGAAAAACAACAACAACAACAAAAGAAAAAACCAAGAAAATAGAAAATGTGCACAGTCCTGACACTGAGTAATGTATCTGCCAGCAGTTTTACAGGAACCTGCAATTTACCCCGGCAAAATTAATCTTAACATAACTGCAAATGCACTGGCACTACATATTTTACAAGAATAAACTCTGTGCTTCTTGTCATTCCTATTCCCTCAGAGGGAATTTCTTGTATATTTGTTACTCTGCTGACATTTTCACTTTCTTCTGGTGATGGACGAATGGCCTTTTCTCATCAAAATAGTGGTTGGAAGAAGGGTGTTTGCCAAAGGAATATTTTTAATCATCAAAGAGAATCACTTTAGTCATGCATAACAACTCCATTTCAATGTAAGCAATTAATTTTCATCAAAAACTTAGTTTTTGTCGGAAAAGATTTTTCCCTTTAGCTAAGTTGTTTGGTTGTGACAGCAGCTGCCACTACTAAGTATGTGTGGTTTATCCAGGGAAAAATCCAAAAACATTCCTTCTGCTATCATCTTGATATGACCAACAGTAGAAAATAAGTATGTTACTACAACACTACAAAAATGAAACAAGTGCATATTCTTATGAGTGCTCTTTCATATTCTTATGAGTGCTTCAACATTAGAGAATAAAAGAATATATTAATATTGTAAAGAAAATATTTATTTCTAAAAGTGGTATTGAAATGGCTACCTTTGACTTTACTGCTTGCATCTATTACACAATAGACTGTAGAAAAATGTAAGTTGTTATACTGGCTTTGGCAAGAAATTTTCTGGCTTCTTCAAACCAAAGCATTTCTGGGTCCCCTGGGATTTTCAGCAGTCACACATTCTTGTGGAACATCTCAGTTCAGAGTTGCTTCAATAGCATTCACAGAGGGAAAACCACTCTCAGAAAACTGTCAGCCATAGCTAATCAAACATGTCTCCTAGTGATTAAGGACTCTGACTTCAAGGTTTTTTTGGGTTTAATACACTTTCAGAAACATAAATCCAAATAATACCCAAACACCCAAAGCCATTTGTTGCTTAGAGGCTTTTCATATTAACAAACCATCCTATCTCTTTTCTCCCTCATGACTACAATTTTTTTCCCATTTTAGCACTTGAGTCTGTGAGGAGTTTGGAGATGTAATGCTTCTGATACAGGCCAAGATTTCTGGCAAAGGCCAAATATTACGGCAACCGAATTAAATGACAGATACTTTAAACCACAAGACTTTCAGTGGGTATTCTGCACCTTGGGACAAGCAAGGCGGTTACATAGATTCCACAAAAAAGAAAGCATTGTACAGTATTCAGCTTTTTCAATCTTGGATGATCAATAATGTCTTGCAAATCCAAAACAAATCCTCAGAAATAATTTGGGCTACGCAGGGAAAAAAAAAAGAAAGCAAGCACATGATTTATTTAAACTGACACCTGGTGAAAATTTCAACTTTTGAATTAAAGGAAAGTGCTGCAGAGACCTTTATCCTGAGGATCTCATCACATTTTATTGTTTGACACAAAGCCCTGGAAACCCAGTCTAAAGTGTTGAAACCACTCAGGTTAGAAAGAAGGAAAATAAATGCAAAATTTGCAATGATTTCACCCTATGACCTGTCACTTTTCTGCTGACATGGAGGAAAGCAGCTGCTCCAAGAGGAAGTAATGCCTCTTGCAGTCAGAAGATGAGGCGGTTGACAACAATTCCAGCAAGAGCAGAAATTTGCGTTTTTGCTGCAGCTAGCTCATTTTAGGAGCTGGTGGCATTTTGCAGGCCAATCCCTGTGCTGCAAAAAACCATGATCCTGCCTGCAGCATGTAATAATTCTGTGTTGTTTCTTAATGGGAGTTGGGAGCATCCAGATTTCTGGCATCAGCTAAGGTTCTCCCAGAAGGTCTATTCCGAGCATCCCGTGCAATGAAGTAAGAGCTGTGCATATGTCAGTGTATTAAACGTTCTGCATGCTGTGAAACCCAGTTAAGGAAGTTTCTCACAGGCTTCCCATGTCTTTATATATTTGGAGCTCCAGCAGTCCTGCACTGGCACAAAAATCTGGTAAGAAGCATGGCTTTGGTTTCAGCTCACAATTAATAGTGGTTTAAGCCAAATTTAGCCCACTTTAAAGTATAATTTAACAGATTGCTGTTCACTCTTGTTATTTCAGTGATGCAGAAACAAAGAGCACCAATTCAAAGATCAGGAGATGTCTAATTATGAGCACTTACTGAAGTTTAAAATACTTCCAAGCAACTAAAGGATGACTGCTCAGATGCTGTAGTACAGATCACAAGTAATGGAGTAGAGGGAATTATATCACACACTGGTATAATTGATAGCATGGACATGTTCTGCGCACCTTGAACTGATAATAATTCAACACAAGCTCACACAGCTCAAGAATGCCTCTGTGTATCTCAGTATTGATTAAGAAGAGTTCATGCAAACATCAAGATCAGTTTTTCAAAAATAATTTTTTCACTGAACAGCAGTTTGATTGACAAACATCTTTTAAAAGATGATTACTCCCTGTTAAGAAGCTAGTTTCAAGTGAGAAAAAGCATGTTGTGTGAATTTACTCATAAACTATAATAAATATTCTAGACACTTCTGTTTTATTTACTTACACTCCTTCAGAACATCTTGAAGTGAAAAACTGGAATATCAGCACTGACACTGCAAGATGTCATGCAGAAAGAGAAAGGCCTAAAGAGGAAAACTCAGTACAATTTTACATGTCTCAAAACAAGTTCAAGTAGATAAATTTTTACAATTTCTTTATACTTAAGAACTCTCCCATTTCTGTCAACAGGGATGTCAGTCAGGGTTATGAGTTCAGGACACAGATGCTTTCTACCAGAAAACACATATTTGACCTAACAAAGAAAGACTAAATTTTCTCACAGTAATGTTGGTTTGTTGTTTTTTTTTTTTTAAAGAGTCATGTAAGGTCCTTGAGAAGTGTGATTAAGGTAATTATTTGCCCAGAAAAAAAAATTAGCCCACAAAGACTAAATTCTAATTATAAAGAAACATTTGTGTTTTCATTCCAACAGATTTCTTCCTCCGTATTTCTTGGTTCTCACCCAAGAACGAGAACAATAAGGTGTATTGGCAGATATGTTAGTCAACCCACAGAAAAGCTCAGGCTTCAACTATGCCCTTTAATGGTACTTGAGGATCAGAATAAACCAGCTAAGACCTAATTTTCTAGTAATTAAATAGTATTTTTTTTAGTTTACAGTAATCAATAATACACTGTTCTTAATGGTCATTACTGTCTGCCTCTGGCTTCTTACACATCAAGAACTATCAAAATGCCAAAGCCACTCTTACAATAGTTCGAACTGAATGAATTATTAGCATTAAGGAGCAATAATTAATGTAATTAATTATAAAATGTTAAAAATCACTGTCACAGCATGCAGTTAAGTGCCATGACGACTGAATTCTGATGACATCACCCACGTTAAATGCAGTAATTTAAAAATTCTTTGCTTCTGAAACTTGTCTAACCTCTTGAAAAGTTTAGATCAACATCATTTTATCGCAGAGAGAACCTGATTTAAAAGCCATTAACAAGAGGCCAGATGTAATATTTCACTATACCCTGCATGAACACCATTTTCCCTAATGGCGTCATAAACAGGGTACATTTAGAACTAAAACTGTAGTGTCCACAATACAAAATGACAAGAAGGGCAATTTACTATTGTTACAAACATGTTATTAATGAGGAAACTCAAGCTTTTAAGATTGAAATGACTGTACTAATTCATAGCAGAGTCACATCCAGAAATGTTCCTTGTTTCAGTCTAGTGATCGGATATTTCTTGAAAAAAGTATTTATTATTCTTTGTTTATCCTTCTCATCTGCAATTATTGTAACAGAGACAGAGAAGTAGAACATACTCACTTCCATCTGGATTCCAGTCAGTGTTATCAGCTGACCCTAGACACCACTTTAATTTTCTATCCTACACTGTGCAAGCAGAGTAGTTGTACAACATACCTCTCCTATTGGAGTAACACAAAAGGATATTCACTCACAGCTCTCCATCAACAGTGAGATATCAGCCCATCTAGAAAGTTGTTTACAAGCCGTGTAAAAGGGGAACAGAGGATTAACTCTTACAAGGCAGATTCATAAACAAAGACTCAAATATCATTGTTTCAGAAGGAGCAGTGCAAGAGCTAAGCTGCCTTCCATGAATTTGGGTGGTGAGTACTCATGCAGACAATAACCCCGGATGATCTTTCTAACATTCAAAGAATAACAGCTTTTCTGAGATGAACCAGTATTGAATAACTTTTCCAGTGTGTCAGGCATAACAAACTCTCCGTTGACACAATCTCTGCTATCCTTCTTATGTAGTTGTGGCCTAATCATATGAACAGAGATCAGTTGCAAGGAGATGTCATGCTGCTTTTGCTCAAATTCCACTAACTTCCTCTTTCATTATATCTGAACATATCGTGTTCTAAACCCACCTGATGGGGGATGGTAAAAGCAATTAATCTTTAAAACGTAGGTGCCATAGTGTAATTGGTATCTCCCATTCTCCCTTCATGATGATTTCAAATGCATGCTATTGTAAACTTCTTAGTACCTCAGGATTTATTTCTAACTTATTCTAATCCAAACAGGCTCAGAAACAGGTAGGGTTCCCAATGCTGACAGTGTAGTTATTTCTCAGTTGCTTGCAAACCCCAAGAAATTTAAAGAAGAAGAATTAATATTTAACTGCCTTCTAAAGTATACATTTGCCTAGGTTACTGCTTTTTTCAGATACAGGATAATGCATATTACATTACAACACAATTATGTGAACCACTGGTTTTTTTTTTACAGCCTCAAAGAATAAACATACTTCAGTCTGGAAGAAAAATTAAGTATGTACATATTGCTCAGCTGTGGCTGCATCCCCAGATGCAAGCCCACCATATGCCTTCTATATTTTTTTTACTACTATTTTTGTATTTTGGGAAGTGCCCAAAACAAGCACTTCCATTTCTCCCTTGGTACGGTTTTGAAGTGATGAATGCTGACTCAACTGACTTCTGTGCACAAGGCAAATTAACAGGGCCACACCACAAAAACATTTGAATTTGAATTTAATCATGTCCACTGTGCCATAACTTTCATTTGATATGAAGGTAAATACAAGCTTCTTGACTCTAGGAACCTCTAGGAGAATACTGAACCAAACGGATACTAAATTTCTTAATATTGTACTATTGAGTTCTGCTGTCCTTTGCTGAACAAAAAAGATTCAAGGGAAAGATATCGAAAAAAGAATTGTTCAGGGAATAAGAAGCATTGTTCTGTGGCTAAGGTAGATCATGCAGAAACATCTGAACTTAACTGCTTGATTTCACAAGGTACTCCTACAGGCATATCTTCCCTTGAAGTAGGTGGCCTGGGTTACACCTTCCCTCCTTCACATGCAGGGTTTACAGGCACCACCAGTGAGATGAAAGCCGGGAAAAAGTGGGTGACATCAGCAGTAGCTTGTGTTGAAGGTCACCCTTGAAGTACAAGTTCAACAAAGCAATCATACACCTTGGAGCAGGGGGAGAGGGGGAACAGTGTGCTCAGGAATACTACAGGTACCCTCCTGTGATACATCATAAGGGTCATCAATACCATGAGATCATGTCATTGTCCATACACAAGCCTCATTGCATCACTGGACCTCTTAATAATCTTAGTGAAAAAGTTTTTTTTAGTAGGTCTCAGGAGAGCAACAACATTGTATGTATGAAAAGTTGGGAACAGAATAAGCAGAGCCAGGAACGGAGTCTGGAGAGTCGTTGTTTCTTGTAACCATTGTTTTCATGCTGGCTAGTCAACCATACCATTTCCTTCACCTGGGAATTAGCTACTAGTGGCAGGAGACTGTAGAGCTGCTGTATGTACTTACTGTTATCACCTACATCCTCTCTCATTCAAACTTTTAAAATGTGTCTGGTAAGAAACAGATGTTAGTGCTTCCAGGGTGTTTGTCTGTCTTAACAACTTCTTATTCTCAATTTATAGCTCTCTGTCTTCATTTATGATATGGAATGATGTTTACAGCAACCTTTTACAGAAACCCTGGTTACTTCCTCCCACTCCAATTTAGTGCACCTTAAGGTTGAGGTTGCAATGTGCCCAAGGCAATCTGCACCACAGTTCTCATTTTGATGGGTCAGTGGCAGGTTTCCAGATCCTCACCACTCCACCTTTCCTATGCTGATACATGGGAGCTGAGTCCACTAAGGACAGGACATGTTAGATGATTCAGGATTGGACTGTAGGATAGGAAATTTAAAGTCTCCCTGGTTCCATTATCCAAATGACGAGGAAACTGCCAATGGGGTAAAGTGGTGGGGCTCCAATATCAACCTGGCATAAAAACCATTTCTCTGACATGCCCTTTTTGTGTACAGGATCCTGGCTCACAGCACCTGCTGCACAGCTGCCTTTTTAGACTATACTTCCCTTGCTTTACTAGTGCTCTCCCCGGTTTCCCCTTGCCCTCTGTCTTGCATTTCTTTTACCAAGCCAGATGCAACTTGCTTTTTTCCAGATGAGGACAAGCCACATATCTAAGGAGAAAATTGCTCCCTACAGATTTGCTTGCAGAGCCGAGAAAATGGTCCTTTGCAGATGGGATTTTTCAGCATTCAGTGTGCCTATGCCAAAATGCCTCAGCAGATTCTCTGGACTTCATTTTTCTGTTGAACTAATTGCATTGCTGGAGTCTGTTCCTGTGGTCCACAGGGAGGCAATGGAATAAACTAGGTAATGGAAGCCATAGAAAGGGCAAATAATAGGTGTCCTATTCAACTGATCTTCCTGCCCTAGGAAGGATGTAGTTTGATCTTGAGAGGAAAGACATCAAACCAGTTCTTTTTCTTTCTTTTTTTCAAAATCACCTGCTAAATGAAATAACAAATTGTGCACAGGAATACTAACACATCTTTGTTTTTCCTCTTCACCAAAAGCCAACAGCTGCTCAGTGTTTCACAGAGCAAGATAAGCAATGTGACATTTGTTGCCATTCACTTCCATTGATTTGTTTTAGTTTATTGTGTTCTCAACCAAATTTCTTCATGCTTTGAGCCTGGAAAAAATCCAAAAAAATATAAAAATTATGAAATTGTAGGAAGAAAAAAAATTCAAATAAACAAATGATGAGTTAATAGTTCTTCTATAAAGTGGCTTTGCTGACAGGAGAATTAGATCAAAATGATCTTGGCAAGTAGGATTTTCTGTTAACTGTGTGAACTTTTTCTGTGTTCATATACAATTTCTTAAATAGTTGGTTGGAATCTTCTCTCCATATTTCATGGAGACACTGGTTTACAGGTTGAAAAGAAGATCAGTTCTTTTGAATTGCACAGCATTTAAACAAAATCTTTCATTATTTTACATCAGGTTTTCTCTTTACTTAGAACTACCCCCAACTCTTTATTTTTTAGAGATTTGTTATTTTGCCAGATTTACTTCGTTACTTCTTCAGAACACATCTATCTGCCCCATCCCTCTCCCCCCTCCCTTGGACTATTCTTTATTATAAATTGTTTAGAAAGAGAAATAATTAAAGATGGAGAGAGGGAAATGGGAAGATTTGATATCATGTCTTCAGTTAAGCTTATTCTAGCTTATTTCAACTTATAAATTTCTTGAGACCCCTTACATTTTTGCTAACATCTCTTGAGCAGCCCCTTGTTTGTCATAGCTTTACCTCCATATGTGAGAAAAAGGCATATTTCTGCGGATCTCCAACCAAAACCACTTCCAGAATCAAATGGTTAGTGCCCTGAATTGTCACACAGCAAATGCAGTCTCTAAATCATTTCAGTATATATGTAGATTTAATGGAAAACGGAAACTGAAGGAAATCTAAAGAAATCCCATTCCTGTTCCCTTTTTCACTTTGTCCCATTTCTCTAATGCCTCCTGGTCATATAAGTCAATGTAAAAGTGCCTCCTCTCTACTCCCACATCAGCCTACTCATGTTGTGGCTGTATTCATTCAGCCCCCATGCAACAATCACCAAAGTTTTTTGGGTCAAAGGTATATCACACAACCACATTCAGCTCTCCTCTATCGTTGAGTTAGTAAGACCAACACTTTTATCGGTCACATAACCTATTTTTCCCCACATTCTGAGTTGTTGGAACTGGAGTGGCCAAGAGAACAAACACAAAAAGAAAGATTTGCTGCAATGTTCACAAAAAGAAAAGCTGATAATAGCGTAACTTCTGAAAGCACACTTGCAATTGCTGACTTTCTTGGAAATGCTTCTGTGGTTCCTATTTCACAAATGCCCCACAGAAGATGAAATGGATTCATATTGGCCGAAGAGCCATGGGGGAAAGTGTGGCTTCCAGTTCATTTATGCTGAGCATGGAAAACTGCTTATGACGATATAAACTGACAATATTTCTAGCAAAGCTGCCCTCCCAGCTATGAAAGAATTGCAGACCCCCAGACCTCACTGGAGCGCTCTTGCTGGATCCTACTTAATGCACCGGCCTGGCCACTTTCTAAGCTGTGTTTATGAATTCCCTGTTAGAAGAGCAGGGGTGCATAGCAGGCTATATATTTTGAGGGGATTATTGTTCTATGAGCAAGACCATATCATTGCTCATACTCAGCTTCTGGGGTCATGTATTACAACATCATCTGAAGGATGTCAGCATAGGGCAATATTGCCTATCATTTCGTGTTATGCCAAGAACAAACCTATTGATATGAAAAGGGCCCGTGAACTCTGGGAGCTATTTTTTACTGATGTACCACATACACAGACCTCCACAAGAGAGGGGAGCAAAGGAGACCGTTTACTTTGACCCAGTCTGCATGTTTTTTTTAATGAAGGAGTATCTGTATCCAACAACTTTTGCTGTGACCATAAAGAATGTTGTGGGCATTATATGTTTATATCATGGTAATAAATAGAAGTCCCCAGTATGTGTGTGGAATGCTCATTGCTCATTTTCTTTTCTCCAAAGTGCTTCTATGTGATTACAGACAAGATGCAGAAGTGATTGATCCACTGCTAGGAAAAGGTTGACTAAATAAGAAAAAACCCCAAGCATACACAAATATGAAATGCTCGGGACATGGATTTATTGTGTGCTATATTAAAGCAGTATTTTAATTCTGCAGACTGCAACTGATCAACAAATCTGGGATAGTTCCTTTTCTTGGTAAAAATATTACCAGAAAATTAAATTACTTTCTTCTCCCCACTTCCTTGAAAGAAATGATCACTTTTGTAACACATTTCAGACACGCACAACATTTCTACCCAAATATGCCTATAAATAACTTTCCACATGTTTAGGATGGACCATAATTTCCTTCTAAATTTCCATCTAAGTGATGGTCCTACAAGCAGAAATTCTTGTGTGTTCTGGTGTATTCTGATATTAACACATGGGATAAGCAGGTACTAACTGAAACCAACAAACAAATACAACTTTTCTACATTTACTTGTCAAGCTCTTTGCTTGCCTGACATGTTTCTTTGGTCTTAGGTTGAGAGCTTCCCAAATTTGGGACTGTTTCATGCTGCTCACTTGGCTGTGTGCTTTGCGGCTGAGTCCTTTTGGAAGTCCTGAAACACAGAAACAGAGATGGAGATGAAAGGTGTAGCTGCCTCTGCTGACTGAGCTTTGATGTCAGATGAGAACAACTCCAAGGTAAAGAATAAAGTACTGGTGTGCCACTGCGTAGGGCCAGGCCCATAGACCAGACAACCACGAGTCTTGGCTGGGAAGACTTTCTCCACCTGTTATGGCTGAGAACATACATCCCAGTACTAGAGAAGGTAGTGCAAATACTTGGCGGATAACATATTTTGGGGCATAGTTGTTTTATTGGCATTTTGAACACAAGTGTGGCCATGTCTGATGCCTTTGATGGTGTTATTTGATGGAAGAGGCATCATGTATCCTAATCTGATGCAGTTGTGTCCTTTCCTGACAGGGAATCTGTCTGCCACTCTGTAGTCTCATGTGCTCAGAAGACAGGACAAAATAGATTGTTGTTGTATGAAGTTGAGAGGATAACTTGGTGTTACTATTTGTTCACAGTCTTACGTGAGTGAATTTGCTTTGCCCTTTCTATCTGCTTTAGTCTCCATGTACTGTTATTATTGTTAAAATGGGGTTTTTACTTTATAGGATTTTCTAACATGGGTGGTAAAGCATAGTTTCTGCAACAAAATTTAGGTCTGTGAAGGAATGGTTAGGTTTTATGTATATATAAAATAAAACCTTGAATCAATAATGATTCAAATACTGTTGTACACACTTTCAAATTAAAGGTGGAAACATGAAATACAGGGAGTAATTAGGTGATAACTAATGGGGACTAATTATTTTGCTGCTACAAGATGAGAAGACATTTTTAATCTCATCTTATTTTCAGATTTACTTCACACACTTACATTTTGTCAGCTGAACCTTGCCATGAAAGGAAGTATCTGTTGAAAATCAGTTGAGAGGTCTATTTGAGGTACTGAAGGGCTTATTTCTAAGGGAATTTGAGATGAGCAGAGAAATAACCATTAATAAATCCAATTCCAAAGAATGTCTTCAAACAATAAGGTTAAAACAACAGAAAATTCTATTTCTGAAATAGATAACCAGAAACAACAGGATAGAGAGGTGTTAACTGCTTTTATTCATCTCAAAAGAAGGTTTGAAATGAGATCCTAACAACCGTCATTTAAATGTCAGTGCCATCTACTAATTCGATTAAAACTTATACAGGAAGTGATCTCTGATCTTATTTTAAGTGTCTGCACCTTCTTCTATGATTGACATATCACGAGGGGGGCTGGAACAAGCAGTGGTCTGGGGAATGTAGTCTCTTTCCCATTGTTTAAAGGAGTAAAAGTTGCAGGGATATTTGAGACCTCGAGGGGGAAGCAAGCCTTGGTGCTTTCCACAGAGCATGGGGATTGCATCTGAACTGCTCTACACATTCTGCTCCAAAAGGCATGCTACTGTCACACTTCAAACAGATGGAGGGAGCTCATGCAGCACACAAACATTGGGATTTCCATTGCTATTTCCTGTAACTTTTCATATGAACAAGATTTACTTCTTAATGTGGTCAGATTAGCAAAACCACGCCAGTGTGCAGTACCTGCCTAAGAAGTAAGGTAATTTAAGCAGGTACTACCAGTAGGACATCTATAACAAATCTTACATGATCCTAGGTGTATTGGCATCACCACCTTCTGAATGTTCATTGCAGAAGGGGCAGCAATGGAAAGACTTCAGGAAAATTCCACAAAACTTACTTTCCTGAAAAGAAGAAATGAAGCTACAGAAAAGAGTAAAAGGGTTTACAAGTAATGAGTACTGTAAAAATACAGAGGAAATACAGGCTCAGTGACAAAGCAAACCAGTCACCACACTCATCTCATGTGTTATGTTTCTACTATTTTCTCTTCACATGCTTACTAAAATAAAGAAAATCATAACACATTGTATGAGAATGGAAAGTGCTATCTGAAGGCCAGTTTGAGCCTTTAATACATGAGGTCTTGGTTTTCTCCCAAAACAGAATGAAAAACCAACTAAAGAAACTTTGAAATCTTTGATAAAATTGAATTATTTTCTAGCCAGCCTTGCTGCCCCTAATCTCTCTGACTGGAGCAGGCAAAATGCTTATGAACGTGTGAAGAGATTGTGTTCAGGTGAACAGAGAGCCAAGAACACATAATGAATAGCTTATCTGAGCCAAGTGTAAAACAAAGGAGACTTTTAATGAAAAGTCACCTGCATGTGCTTCTCTCCTCTTGCCTTAGTTGTCTGGATGATGTGTTTCTCTATTAGGGGTGCAGGCCAAGACAGACTGTTTTATACAGGCTTCAGCAGAAGATGTTCGTCCCATAGTGAAAAGCACCACAACTAAGGTAGTCCAGTGCTTCTGTAACTCTACCACATGGAAAACCATTGCATGGAATGGACAGTTATGAAAAATTCCATAAACAGACCAGCAGAAATATACAGTCACTGAGCACATGGGGACAGATTTAGGAAGCCAAAACCCATGCGGATTTGAAATTGGTGAGGGAGGTGAGGAGTAACATGAAAGTCTTCTGCATGTATTTCATCAGCAAAAGATCTAGAGAACACATGGGTAAACTGGTGAACACAGCAGGGAACTGGAGAAAATGAACATAGAAGAAGCCAAGGTGCTAAAGGTCTTTTTCACCTTGGTCTTTATTTAGTACAACCCACCTTCACCAATCCTTGAAGCAAATGGGAGAGTCCAAAGCAAGGAAGATACATGCTTGGTGGAGGAAGGTCAGGTTAGGGAACCCTTACAGAAACTGGAAATATACAAGTCATGGTGTCTGATGGGATGCACTCAAAACTGCTGAGATAGCTGCCCAGTGT
Source organism: Cephalopterus ornatus (assembly GCA_013396775.1). Lineage (NCBI taxonomy): Eukaryota > Metazoa > Chordata > Aves > Passeriformes > Cotingidae > Cephalopterus > Cephalopterus ornatus. Next base: position 2,076 of record VZRE01005843.1, on the reverse strand, counting down.
AACTACAAGGCCATTCCTGCTTGTCTTGGAAAGGTTATGATGACTGACAGGCATTCCTGTAGGATGAGAAAGCAAATGTCACATCTCAGGAAAGACGGGAAGGAAAACCTAGGGAAATACAGGACTGTCAGACTCACCTCAATCACTGTGAAATTGATGGAGCAAATAATCCTGAAAATTATTTCTAGTTTTATGAAGGACAACAGGGTGATTGTGAGCAGTCAGCATGGGCTTACAAAGATGAACTCTTGCCTAACTAACCTGACTAACCTTCTACAATGAGGTATCTAGCTTTGTGTATGAGGGGAGAACAGTGGATGTTGTTTACCTTGACTTTAGTAAAGTCTGACAATTTTTTCTATGACAGCCTCATACAGAAGCTAAAGAAGTACAGGCTGAGTAAATTGATCAGGAACTGGACAGGAAGCTGGCAGAATTGCCAGCTTCAAACGGTTGCCCTCAGAATAAAAAATAACTGAGTAACTGAGGGCCAGTCACTATTGAGGGTCCTCAGCAGTTAAGACTTGGTTTAATAAATACTGTTTAACATTTTCATTAATGACCTGGATGACAGGGTGGAGTGTACCCTCAGCAAGTTTGTACATGGTACAAAACTGGGAGGAGTGGTTGATAACACCACATGGTTGTGCTGGCATTCAGTGCATCTCAACAGACTGGAAAAATTAACAGAGGGCAACCTCATGAAGTACAGTAAGGGAAATGCAAAGTCCTGCATCTCGAGGGGAAAAACCCTGTGTACCAATACAGACTGGAGGACAACCACCTGGAAAGTAGTTGGCAGAAAAGGACCTGGGTATCCTGTTGAATAAAAAGCTGAATGTGATCCAGCAATGAGCCTTTGTGGCAAAGACAACCAACAGCATCCTTGACTGCATTAGAAAGAGCCTTGCCAACAGGTCGAGGGAGATTCCATGGTACCTAGTCTCTTCAGATCAGATGGGCTTCATTTATCTAGCAAGGACAAAAGGACTCTAGCCCGTAAGTTGGCAGGACTGATCAGGAAGGCTTTAAACCAGGTTTGAAGGGGGAAGGGATTGAAACCGGGCTCTCCAGAGAGGAGCCTAAGGGTGGAAAGCCCGGGTCAAGAGTGAAATCAGCAGCCCAGCTGAAGTGCATGTACACCAATGCACGCAGCATGGGTAACAAACAGGAGGAGCTGGAAGCCATCGTGCAGCAGGAAAGCTATGATGTAGT
>VZRE01005838.1:0-20303 GCA_013396775.1 Cephalopterus ornatus | reverse complement strand
AAAAAGAAAAAGGAAAAAAAAAGAAAAAGTATATTTTACCTTCTTTTTTTAAGAACTGGTTTTTGACTCCTCCTTTCCCCTCCCGCCCCCCCAGCTCCCAGGATTTTGCTTTGGTTCTGGTAGGAACGGTTAGGATTTCCGCTGGCAGTTCCGTTACTGTCAAACAGATTTTTATTACGGCACGTAAATGGACAAAATCACTGATAAATGTGGAAGTGATAACATCTTGGCTTTGGACCAGCTGAAGCCTTCTTAGTTTATTAGTCTGTGTAAACTGGAAAAAGCTCCTCATTTGCTGGCTTGGCCACTCCAGAATTAACTGTCAGTGTTCTGGTGAGTCAGCAGCTTCTGTTTTCCCGTGGAGTCCTTTTTGCTTTCTTATTTTGCTTAACTGAAAATTTCTATCGGGTGATTAAGCAAAATGAAAAATTGTCAGGAATGGAGAGAGATAATTGAGAGGCATTTTCGAGGATTAAAATGGAAGGAGAGAGAAAGATTTTTATCGCTTTTAGGATGTACTGTAAATTTTTTAAGGAGGCTTTAAAAAAATATAAAATATAATATGTTGGTTAATCTATAGACCAGTTGTGTGGTTGATATACTCGAGAAATATTAGGCCTTAAAGCTGAGTATGAAGAGTTTACTTACATTACACTGCTGCTGTTGCTTCTCTGGAAATGAGTTATGGATACACCGGTTTTACCACAGATTTGTCTCCCCCTCTTCCCCCTCGATGCACTGTTGGTTCCTTAAGCTCCTGGTGCAGCAGATGATGTGGAGCCCAGCGATTCCCACAGCGATCCCCGTGGGTTTGGCCGGAGGCAGCCAAAGGAGGGACACTCTGCTGCCAGCGCAGAAGGCAAACCTTGTAACAGGGACTAGTTTTCCTTCCCTCACGTTGCTGTGAAAATACATCCTTGCAAGAATTTCGGTTTCCTCCCTTCCATTCCCAATAGCAGAGCACAGGGATGGGTTTTATTTTGTTTTTCTCATTGGTTACTGGTTCTGTTGGCAGGGCTCCCTGCTCTCCACAGCACTGTACAGTGCATGGGATCTCCATCACGCTCCTTTTTAGCTGTTAAAAAACTTACAACTCGGCAGCCTGAAGTTTTTAAAATGGGAAAGCTTCCTAATTTGTATCATTTCACCTTTCTGTGTTGATGACTAATCAAAAGCAGTTCTTAAACATGTCGATGTTGTTACTAGTGGATGTATGGTAGATGGATTTAAGCTTCTCTGATAATTACTACATGATTTTAAACAATATATATTTAAAATAAGCATCTACAATAAATGTGTTGAGCCATATTAACCTGCCAATGGGATCTGTGAAAAAAGTAATGGCCTCATTTTTTTTCTCATTTATTTCTTTACCTTTTTTTTTTCTTTTTTTTGTGAAGCGGCTGTAAGTGGCATAACTGTATTTAAAATTAACAAATTAGGTGTAGGGTGTTTTCTTTTTTTATACTTCTAACATAGCATGTGGTGTTGACGTATTACTGTAGACCAAGTTTGTCTTCCACACCAAGACGTGAGGAAATTGTGATTTGTTCTCTCCACCACAACTGAATTATACACTTCTGTCATTTTGGAACACTGCAGTTTACCATGGGACACAGTGTACATATTTCTTGCCATAATGGTAAATGATTGATATATTTAAGGATTAATAAATTTGTGATTTCTGCTGACATTGGGCTTGTGTTTTAATTTCCCGAGTAATTGTGATCTTTGCATTGGAGAACCCGCAGTGTGTGTTTGAATTGAGGCATTGGAGACCCAGATGGAGTTTCTTAGGAGCCAGATTTTGAGTTTGAAAACAGGAGTGTTTGCTTTTGTGGTTTGTCTCTGGGTCAGTTCTGAAGTGCCATTGCTGAGGGCCCAGTTGTACACTGTTCATGCTCGACTTTGTTGACTGACTTTGCACATACCTTGTACTAGTAGGTCCATATTTAGAAATGTTTTAGGTATTTTGCATGTTTGTGTAGCTGCCTTGCAGTGTTTCATATACATGCTCAGCCTGTAACACAAGACTCTGTAAGAGCAGTTATTGTATGTTACACCATAAAATATATATGGTAACATAATGCCATAAAATGCATTAAAGTCCATAAATAATTAGCATTTAAAATAATGTACCAGTTTAAAACCTTTCCTGTATGTCTGTAGCGATTTTAGGCTTTCTTAAACCTTGCTGAGCTGCAACTGAGAACAGTCTTTTATACCAGCAGAGAAGAAGGACGGAGCAGAGGAGAGAGCTTGCAGCTTTCCTGGGTCAGCGAATGCAGAGCTGGATGTGGGGCCAGGGCAGCGTAGCTGGAGCAGCAGCACTGGTGAGGGAGCCAGAGCCTGACCTGGCTCGGTCACAATTTCAGTGCTTCCTTTTGGGTGGCATTTTGGAAACGAAAAGAGAAAAGTACTCGGCAGAGAGCTCAGGGGGTTGGAATTTGTCAGTAAACCCCACTAGAAGCAAAAGCGGTTTAGTCTGGTGGGAGGTTTTACATTTTGTCACGTCACTTCTACCTACTTTGTTTGCTCGTTTTTTCCAGTAAGTGCTATTCCAGAAATCAGTTTGATTTCCATTTTAACCGTGTTCCTGCAGAAAGCTCTTTGACACCAGCAGAACTGCTCCTGATTTCAGGTATGCAGAGAAGAGAGATCAGTGTATGAAGAAAAATGATGAGCAGCGGGGTGGGAGAATGTTACTTCCTAAAACTCAGGTTGAAGATTTGGGAGAGGAGCAGGGTTTTGGGGTATATTTTATTTTTATAATGGTGGTGGGTGTCCTTTTACAGCACAAATATTTTATTCTGCTGCCTCCTGGTGGCTTTTGAAATGCTGTTTTTTATTTAGGAGCGCACAGGAAGATGCTGTTTGTTCTGAGCTGGAAGGAACCCGGTGCTTTCATGCATTCACTTTTTAATGTAAGGAACACACGGAGAGCCTGAAAATTAACCTTTGCTGGGTTGTGAATATACCCTATACACACAGCTGGAGGAAGCAGATTGCTCCTACTTTCTGAAAATGGGCTAAGAAAAGTAGCATCTCCTAGAGTTGTGTATTAAATCCAGAGTTCATTGTGTCAAAGATTAACTTTACTGTTTTTTCGGTGAGTTGTTAATCTTTGGTAATTTATCATCTCCTTGGGCTGTTTGCCTGCAGAAAACAGAATTACTTTGTTCTTCTTAGGGCTTTTCTTTCTTTCTTCTTAAATTTGTACAGTCATACTTCATACATTAGCTATCTTGAGAAAATACCATTATTCAAAAATTTAACTGGATTAGTCAAAGAATTGATCCCAATTGCTTCAGGAGTTTCAGCTTCTTTCTTCCTAACAGATAATTAGTAAAATACAGACAGATGTGGGTGAATGGGAGTTCAGTGCTGGAAGGTGCAACTGCTCGATCTCTTCTTCTTGCAGGGAAAGCAGATGTTATAGGGAGGTTTTGATACCCACAAAAGGGGAGGCCTCACATGAAAGGCAACTTAAATAGAGCAGACTAGAAGCCTTTCCTCCCTTCCCCTCCCTGTCTTGCACAGAGAGCCGTGAGTGAGCAGGATGAGATGCAGGATCTTGGATTCCAAAGCATCATGCTTGGGGAAAGAGGAGAAGGCAGCAATTCTGCAGACAGTAAGTTTGGGGAAGAGGAGAACATTTAATCACAGAATGTGAGGGGACAAGCTGATGGAAAACAGAGTTTCCAAGGCAAAGAGATAGAGAGCAGTATTCCTGTATTACAGAAATGTCGTGTTCTTTCTTTAAAGATGTGGGCCTGCACCATCTTAAACTGGAAATTTGGCCCACAAACCTTTTTTCATCACAATGACCTCTAAGTAGTTAAAAAAGTCAGATAGTTGAATGTGGCAAGTGGTTGGGACAGGGTTGGTTCCTTAAAATAGCAAGGGCTGGGGCCTTGATCTCACAGTTACTCACTTCTGGTATTCCCCAAAGTCAGCCCCCAATGGAAAGATGCTGTCTCATGTCAGGGCAGGAGTAAGAGCAGCGCCTGTCCCCAAGTTCCCTGCTCGCTGTCAGGGAATTCCCAGTGTCCAGCAGCTGGTCCAGGAGGAGGGGGAAGTATTAATACACAGCCCACTGCATTGAGAGAGAATTCATGGCAAGCAGAACAGCCTGGACCGGGAAGGAAGAGCCCACTCTGCTCTTCGACCACTCCTTTTCCCACCCTTCCCAGGCATTCCGTGCTGGCTCTCGGAGGTGACAGCTGCCTGGGCTGAGGCAGTGACACTCACAGGGCCTTAAGTAACACACGTAGCCGAGGGACTGTACTAGCGACAGCCAGCCTGATAGTGGGGGTAAGAGCCCATGTCTGTGAGCCAGACAGCTCATTTTAGAAACAAACTACCTGAACAGAAGTCAAACCCTTCGAAAGGATGGAGAAGAGAGCGCTCCCAGCACGTGTTAGAGCAAGACATCAACCTTAATTAAACTTAATCACCTAAAACTGCTGCTGTGTCCTGTGCACCAGAGAGAGGGTAAGTACCCAAGCAAGAACAAGAATTCAGCTTAACTTACTTGGTTAAGTTCCTCGGACAAAATGGGCACCTGAACATCCACTCTCTAACTAAAAACGTGGTCTTTGGGGGTTTTTTTCTGAACAAAACTTTCTAGAGTAAAGCGCAGAAGCTGAGCCATGCCAAAACTTGCCTGCCTTTTTCATTGCAGCAAATCTAACCAAAGGTAGCTCTAATTCAAAGTCTATTCTTACTGAAAAGTTATTCTCAATAGGATTTTGAGTACAGCAGAGCACCTTTACACACAGAAGAGGGGTTGGCAGCATGGCCAGCCTTTTGTTTGCAGGCTTTATTTCTGATCCTCTGGTTAGCCCTGGGCTGCCTGGAGGATATGGTGTAGATCTGTGCACTTCTGACTGATGTGGCAATTCCCATTTCCAGCCCTTCACTGCTGTTCTTCGTGTGGGTAATGTTCACACCTTCTCTAAACCCCGGGGCACCTGTGCATTCAAGGGTTCGGTGAAAGCAAAGAGAACTACCCTTCAGTTCAAGACTTAAATACACTCCATGTCTGTATTTTGAAGAACTTGGGAATATTAGCTACTTTGCAGCATCTGTGAGAGGGAGCCGGTTGTTGGCACATCCTTCTGGGATCTGGTTTGGAGGCACCAGTTCAGTCTCCTGTTGGGACCAAAGCACTGTGCATAAATAGTTAAATTCTGTGTGGTGGAGACAGACCAGCACAGCAGCAGCAGGACGATTTCAAGGCCTGGATGTAGAACACTGAAGGGATCTGGGAGATGTGCTTAGAGGTTTTTTCTCTTTTTTAATCAGGCCAGAAGTCTGAGTATGTGTCTCTTGTGCAAAGTCAGTACCATAACCACTGAGCGAGTATCTGGGAGAGTTTTTCCTCTGTTTTTCCACTGAAAAATGAGTAGGGAAGGATCTAATTTGTGTTTCAATTTGTGTTTAAAAACACTGTCAAAATCTGCCTAAAGACAGTAGCAGCAAGGATCCCTTTCCCTGGGCATCTGTCAAGTGAAGGTGCCACAAAGGCTAAAAAGTGCCACTGAAGACTAATTAACACAAAGCTGAGGGCAAGAAACATTACAAGTCTCTTTACTTAAATGAAAGGATGTGTTTGATGATTTCAGGATGTGAACAGATACAAATAACTAAGGCTTGAAAGGTCTTACTTGGTGAAAAGTTGGTGCTTTGCTGATCCCCTCTTTGCAGTGGGTTTCCAAAATTAGGACCCTGAGGTGCACTGTGAGTATTTACTCTCCTCTGTAGCTGAATGGGGATCTCGGTGTTGGAGTATCTCCACATTCACACCTTTCTATAACCAGCTTCCCAGTTAAGACCAGCTTTTCACACATGACAAGGCAGAGCTACTTTACATCCCACGAGTCTTACGCTGCCTGCCAGAAGAAAGGAAGGGGGACGTTTGGGAGAGTGGAGGAGCTGGGGGATGAGGAGGATGCTGTTTGCTGTTTTCATTAAGAGGCCTCAGCAGCTCACACTACACGTCTCTGAGGAGGAGGACTAGCTGGCATGAAGATCCAAACTTTCTGATGGTGAGAGGAGAAAGGAGGTGAGGCTTCTCTTGTGTTGGATCCTTTCACCACTCGGCTGCTCCTGGTCCCTTCGCTCTTCCCTCCACTGCCTGGTGCTCTGCTCTGCCTTCCTCCCCTTCTCAAATCTTCTCACAGGAAACCCTGAGGTTCTTACCACATACCATTTATCCTGTTAAAAACACTGACAACACGTGCCACTCCTCAAAATCAGTCATTTACTTCTGGGTCTGAAACTCTGCTCTCTGCGTCCTCCTGATTTCTTTCCACTTAGATTTTGTGTTCCCCTTTTACGTGAGACCCATTCCTGGGGCCCAGCCAGCAGCTGGAACAATAGGCAGTGTTACTGGGAGCAGTGCCCTGGTGACTGGGAGGCTTTTCAAAGTATTAGCTAATTAATCCTCACTAGGTCACTGACGGTAGATGAGCATTGCCTGCCTGGTTTTAGGCCTAAAAACCTGGCAGTATATAATTTGCCCAAGGCCACAAATTTGATGGATGACAGGGTCCAAGGGTGAGTTTCATTCCCTGAATGACAGTGATGACAGTCTGTGGATGAAGGATTTGTGGCCAGAATTACAAGGACAGCTCAGAGAGCCTCGTGCCCGGCCTGTAGCACGTCGCAGCTTGTGGCCTCTGCTCACATTCCAAGTCCTCCTCACAGGAACCTTTCTGTTTCCCAAGCCAGTGGAAAAGAGGTGATGTCCCAAGTGAGTTCCCTATGAAAAGCCAGCCTCTCATCCATCCTGGCAACTGGGAGCTCTGTAGCAGTTCCCAAATCTGAGCAAAGCCACATCACACCATTCCGAGGGCACGTACCGCTGTCCTCACAGAGCACGTGCACCTGTCCTGGAGTTCTGAAGGTCACCTACTTAATTATATTACCTAGGCCCAACTTCCTGCATCTGTCAGCAGTTCGAAGGCAATACAGCTGGAAAACATTAGGACTGTGTTGTCTTTGTACATCCGCAAAAACGGCAAATAATAATAAAAAAGAGAACGCCACCAAAATTCCTTCCCAGAAAACCCCAAACCCAAAGTTCCTAGAGGGGTTTTTTTGCTTTTTTTTCCCACCGATACTGACCTGCAAGTGCAAAAATAAGCTGAACTGATATTTAGATGCCAGATGAATCTTTCTGAGCTGGCAGTTAGACAAACTGAGGAGATTTGAGGTGGTGATGATTGATGGAGAAGATGTAATTACAGGGGTTTGGTTTTGCAGTGACTTGGTTAAAATGCAATGCTACAGAGCACAGTCTGAAGCACAACAAAGGGTTGTGTTGCCTATTTTTGCCTAGGTGACTTTTTTTAAGGATTAAGAGCAGTTTGTTGACTAGCCCAAGATAGCTCCACTACTTGTACTATGATGTGATACCAGATTTTCTGGGTCCTGCTCCAGGTCCCTGAGCACAAAAAAAATCTGAATTGTTCACAGAATCACAGACTTGTTTGGGTTGGAAGGGACCTTAAGGATCATCTGGTTCCAAGGCCCTGCCATGGGCAGGGACACCTCCCACAATCCCAGGTTGTTCCAAGCCCTGTCCAACCTGGACTTGGACACTTCCAGGGATAGGGCAGCCACAGCTTCTCTGGGCAACCTGTTCTTAGCTCATTGCTATGAGATCCTGTCATTTGGCCATGGTTACAAAGAGATCCAGCTCCGTTCCTTGGGCTGAAAACACTCGGTGCAGTCCAGCCACTAATTCAGGAGAGGTGGCCAGCCAGGTAACTGGTGTCCTTGGCCTGTGATTAAGTGTGATGGAAAAGGGGAGTTAGGGAACATAAAAATTTCTGTCCTTCACTCTCTCATTAGCATCTGCTTGCAGAGCTCAGTGCTGGTTTTTTATGACCTTTAGGAACTGTGGGCTGGATAACAGAGTTCAGGTATATTCTTATTTTTAGCAATTAGTCCCCTCCGTTTGCTACAGTTGCAGGATTTACCCACACAAGACATGAAATAAATCTCTTCAGTTTACAACTTCCATCTCATTTGGGGGAGCATGTGCTTTTGTGGGAGCTGCGGGAAAATCAAGGCCCACATTGCTCCTGCTCCTCAAAGAAAATTAAAAGATACAAATGGGAGGTAAACTGAACCAAGTTACAGTGCAGAACTTCCTAGAGTCTAAGTGCCTTTGAGATAATTCACAGTTTGGGATGTCCACAGCACAGCTTGCAGGGCTGCAGTGAAGTCATTTGAGCTGTGCACAAATGGATTTGACCAGAACTGCTCATTTTCATAAAATAGCACAGACTTTATGTGTCTGATGTGATCAGCTGTCCCACCACCACATGGAAATGAGCCCAGAGGAGGCATTCATCATTTCTGCAGCAATTTATTGCAGTACCCACTTTTTATTGTTGTCAGCAGTGATTATGATGATGAAAAATTTGAGCACAACCTAGATAAATGAATGCATATCTATGATAAATGCATAGTGTTATCTATAACATTAATTTTGCCTCACTGCTGCCAGCCAGTCTGTCTCCCCTCAGGAGTCAGCGTAGGTCAGACGAGTGAGGAATGAGATGCTTTTGATTCATAACTCAGGATAACAGTTGAGAAGTTTCAGGAATACTTCTTACAGATGAGCTGCGACTTCTCATAAGAGTTTGGTGTCGGGGAATAAAACAGCAGTTATGGAGAGAGAAAATGGAAGTGTGAGGGAGAGAAATATTGTGTTCACATCTTCCATTTCCTCTTTAGACTGTAATTTTCCCCTTCTTTCTCCTTTGCAGTCAAATAATAAAGTGGGAATATAGTGGCAGGTGACAGTATAGAGATGGTACAGGCACAGCATAGGCTTTCTCATCCCCTTCTGCTACCCATATCTTCTGTGAGCTGCACTTAACCCAGTGAGCTATCGTAGATCCTGAGAGCAGAGGAAAGCTCCAGAATAGCACAAGCAGTTTATAGGCATTGTAAATAAAACAAACCCAGCTTTCATTTAGAAAAAGAAGGCCATTTTCAGAAACATGTAATGAACCTAGAATTATTTCTCGTGACTATAGGACTCATTCTCTAAGTTGATGTAAGAGTTTCCTAATGAGGGGTGTCACAGCTGAGGCAGCACCAGAAATCATAGCACATAAATGAAACGCTTCTGTAACTAATGGAACAGGGAGCTTAGGGAAGTGCTGAGCGTGAGTGGTGTAAAGGCTTAGTACAGGCCTGGGACAATAGGAGACTTGCATGTGACGCAGTCCCTGGTACCAATTTGGGGCTATAATCAGTGATCTATACTGAGAAAAAATTCTGTTGAATATAATTCCAGCCTGACGGCAAAATGATGCTGCAGATTCTTGTAGGCATGAGGTAGGAGCTTAACACTTGCAAGGGATTTAGAGGTCCTGTCTCTGTCAACCCGGGTCTGAGTTCCCACACGCACTGTTACCCATCTCCTCCTGTATAAGTATTTCCACATCCCACAGGATCAGGCATTTTGCTGTTTCTGCAATGTCTTTATTTGTGAGTGTTGTCCCTGCAAGGGGCTTTCTCTTCCATATTGAAATACTTTCTGCCTAGGAGCCCAGCCAGAGAACCTGGACACCGTTCAAAATTCGAGTGACTTAATGTCCAGGATCTGCAACAGCTTTTTTGTTGCCTTCCAAATTGTCAGGCAAGGCCATAAATGCCAGCCTTTAAAAAGTGTAATTCAGAGTCTCTAATGCAAAGACCTCAGAGGAATGGCAATTTTTTTTCGGCGTGTTTGGAGTAAATGCACAAAACCTGCCGTGTGCTGTTCAGTCGTGACACTCAGATAATGAAACAAGTGGGCCAGGGAAATTTAGAGCAGAAGCAAAGACCTCTAGGCAACAATGTAATATAATACAGCAAAGATATAACTCAATTGGAAATAGCCAGCTGGCACTAATGGCTCATTCGTTTAGACTCATATTTCTGGGCTGTCTGGCTTTTGGTGAGATGGGAGCAAGGAAAATCAGGCCTGGCTGCCAGTGGCTATCAATAAAAGCACTGTTAAACAGAGCCATTGCTCTGCAGCTCAGGAGGCACAGCAAACCACCTTGATAAGTAGAAATGGTTTTAGGAAACTGCCAAGGATCTGAGCTTTGTCTTCTCAGGTGTTCGACCATTTCCTAAAACCACCTCTGACAACGCTGCGAGTGGCCAAGGTACAGAGCTCTGCTAGGCACACAGGGGAAGCCTCAGCTGTGCCTGGCCTAGACCAACAAAACTTGCTTTTAAAGCAAAACGTGAGACCTTGCTGTGCCTGACAACACCCCTTGAAATTTAGCCTCCATACAGCTCTTCCTGCGATGCTGGTGGTTGTAATAACTTTAAACAAACATTAACAAAGACAGATACAACAAACCAAAGAGAACCAAACCCCAAAACAAACAAACGAAACCCCCAAACACCTAAAAAACACCTAGGACTGTTTTTCCACAGGTTCAGTGCCAGTGTTCTTGTGGAAAATAAGCGGAAGAGTGCTGAAGTCGACAAGCCCAAATCCAGAGCCCGGAGATGTGCTGGTGGAAGGGTGAGTGCAGTGGGAAGCAGTGGGTACTTCCCATCTGGCCAGGAACGGGCTCTAGCACAGCATAATGTGACCCATCTGTCTGGACTTGGCCATTTTGGGATGGAGTGTATCCTGCCTGCCTTCCTCCCTCCCCTCTGGTCCTCCTGGATGCAGCAGCAGGTTTGACTTTGTCAGTAGGGTCAGCACACGGGTTTTGTTTCAAGCCCCGTTTCTTGATCGTCCTTTCTGCCATCCTTGTACCTCCCTTGCTCCGCCTCAGTCCCCTCCTGAATAAGAGCCTGCCCTGATTACTTTTTGCTGGATGATCCCAGTTCTAGTAGATCCATACACACTCCTTGTATTTCTGCTGCTGTTAACTGGAGGGAACAGTAACAGCAACAGCAATAACACTGTTACTATTATGGGGTGCCTAGGTAAGGATGACTGGCTGTTTTTTGCTGGCAGGTATCTTTGTCACAGTGGTTGCAGCTGTGCCAGGGAGCTGAAGGGACACAAACCACCTGCCCAAGATGAATTAACTTGCTGAATGTTGGAGTGAATGACTCAGGGCTCTTGTAAGCAAAACACCAAGAGGGAGTGAATATGTCCTGTGGGACTAGTTAGAAATTACTCATAAAGAACCAGGGACTCACAGGATTTTGGGTTGGAAGGGACCTCGGAGGCCATCAGATTCCAAGGCCCTGCCATGGGCAGGGGCACCTTCCACTAGCCCACGTTGCTCCAAGCCCTGTCCAACCCGGCCTTGGACACTTCTAGGGATGGGGCAATCACAGCTTCTCTGGGCAACCTGTGCCAGGGCCTCCCCACCCTCACAGGGACAGATTTCTTCCTAATATGTGGTGAGTTATCAAAGAAGCATGGAGTGGTTTGAGTTGGCCCTTTTAAGGTTGATTTCATCCTGCCCCTCATTTTGGGGGGTTGCCTGAAGCTGGGGGAGGGAGGGCTGGGTAAAATGCCAGCTGTTCCCCATTCTCCATCAGGACAGAGCACTGGAAGGCAAACAGATCAGGGCTTGTGGAGGGAGAGGGTCCCACATCTTGTGGTCTCTGCTCCCTTCAAACCTTCCCTCTCAGAGGGGCAATCTTCAGGAATTCCTGGGGGAATTGGAGTGTTTCAGCCTTGGACGGAATGAGCGAATTTTCCTGTGAGCTGTCTACAAACTGTGAGTACTGGCCTCGGGGCTTTGCTGTACCCTGTGGAGATATGTAGGACTGGCAAATGGCACGTCTGGGGAGCTGGGGGAGGCTGCCAGAAGCAGGTGAAGCTCCGTGGATGTGTTTTTAAGAGTTGTTGTGCTGAAGTGAGCTCCTGGTAGGAAAGCACTGCTTTAGAGGGTTACTTTGTTGTAAGAACCTGGATAAAAGGCAGTTTTGTGGCCCCTGGGTGGGGTCAGGGACAGGCTGTGGTCTTAAATACTACACAGCAAAGAAAAATATTTGGAAGTTAATCCACCAGTGAGTGTGGTTTGGTTTGTTTTACCTCTTGTGCTGTGAGGAAGAGGCTTTAATTTTAAAAGTTGTCTTTTAAACACAGAAAATGGAGTAGCAGTTTGCCAGGCAAGCTTCCCCCTGTGCTAGCACACAGCTGCTCTTCTGGAGAAGAGACTGAAGCAGGGTTGTTAAAAGGTGACCGTAATTCCCATTTCCCAATGTGGTGAGTGAAACACTGAATCGTTTATCTGCAGCACTTTTGCTTGGGTGTAAAAACCCTTCTGAAGACTCAGGTTGGATCCGGCGGGCTTGGGCTGTGTCTGTTATCCTCGGAATCAGGTCAAGGATGGGAATAGGGGAGCACTCTGAGTGTAAATAAATACATAGGTACTTCAGTTCCAGAAGTTTGGTGCTGATACTGGACTAGCTGCCTGCAAATAACTTCTGGCAGTTGTGTTGGCTTTTTTTCTGTTAAATACTGATGATTTGCTGCGCTCTAGTGGCTGCTGGATAGGAGCCTTGTGCAAGGTCAGTTGTGCTCCGAGAAAGCCGAGAGGTTATTCCTGCCTGATTTCAGAAAGGTTCAACCAGCTTTTATAAGTTTTATTTGAGTTGCCCCCATTTTTGCTTATTGTATAATTTAGGCTGCTGAATGGGAAGCTGGCACTGATTCCCCCTTCTCTGCGTTATTCCAAGAATAGTCTTTTCAGTGTCTTGAATTCATATATTTCTCTGGATCTGTCTTCCTTTGCCTTGGCATTCTCCCTCTCCGCATTAAGCCAGGATCCTGTAGAGTTAGGAGGACAGGGAGCAACCCGTGTAATGTGTGCCTGGCACGAGTGGCTGGAAAATCACATTCCTGCCTTGTCAGCAATCACTGACTGAAGGCAGAGGGGCTCTGTACTGTACATTTGTTTGTCTGACATTTTAAAATGTGCCTGGAAAAAGATTAGGCTGTCTCGAAGATGACAATTCTCCCACGTCATCTCCAAAGCTTCAGCTCAGGTTGCAGTCTGTGATGTAATTGAGATGTTCTTTTGGGGTTCGTACAATGGGGGATGTCATGGGCAGAATGGGACCTTCAGATACAATTCATTAGAGAAGCTTCCTCTGAGTCATGAGGCAATTGAATCCTTATACAACTTTGCCCCACAGGATTAAGGAGAGCAGAGCAAATTTATATGTGAAACAAATGGTTTATTATGATAATAGTTAGACTAAAAGACCTTAATCAGGATTATTTACTACCTGGCCCAGGTAGCTCAAACTACTACTACAGAGCCCTATTTTTGCAGGAATATTGAAGCCATGATATTAAAGCCAGCAAAACCACTTACTGAGTAGGGACTGATGTAACTCATCCTTTCCAGCAATCCTGGGATAATCTTTTTCCTCAACCTTGAGGAGTGACCTTGAGGGGAGACTCCACTCCAGGGAGGAATCTCACACACACCCCTGGAAGGGGGATGTCATAAGATCCCACTGTTCCAAAGCGGGACTGGACTTTCATTGTATAAAGTGATTGTCAGGTGTGTGTCCAGTTCAGCTGTGTCAGCTCAGCTTTAGGGAAGTTAGCAGTTGTATGACTAGTTTGTTCCTTTATCAGGTGTTTTATCAGCTCTGCCACATCTTCACCTCACTGTGGGGGATGTTTAACTTTGGGATTGGTGAGTCAGGCTAGTTTGGGATTTCTTAAGCCTCAAAAGCAGTGGAACCCCCCACCCCTTTTCTCGGTTCACCACTGACAGCTTTCCAAGTTGAGTGTTCAAGTTGTTTTACTGCCCCTCCAGGCAGAGCATCCTGCTATAGACTGACTGCTCTTTTTTGCATTACTTAAAGGATTTTTCCTTCGAGTCCCTTGGATTCATATATTTCTCTGTACCTCTCTTCCTTGACCTTGATACTCTCCAACTCAGAGTTAAGCCAGCATCCTGTAGAGGAGGGAGGATTGGGAGCAGCCTGTGTTCTGTGTGCATGGGATGAGGGGCTGGACAATTATTTGACTATCTTGCCAATATTTCACTAAAGCCAGAGGGGCTGTGCAGTTGGAGCATTTGTTTCTGGTGAGCCCTGAAACAGAATCAGCTGTCTCCAATATTTTCCCATGTCCTCTCCCCAGCTCCGGTTAATGTTGAAGCCAGTGATGTAATTGAGACTTTGTTTTGAGGTTCATGAAGTGGGAGGGTGTCACAGGCAGAATGGAAGCTCCAAGACAGGCTTGTAGCACTGCTTTCACAGCCACTTTTTTTAGATTTAATCCCATTATTCTGACAGTTCCTGTGGAGTCATGTTGATTTAAGAACACAGCTGAAACTGTAGCATGGCAAAGAGGAAGAGGTAATCCTCATGGTCAGCCACGTGCTGGAACATGAAGAGCCAAGAGGCAACACCAGTTAATGAATTGGATTGAGATATTTGTGTGCTTATTTGATCTTTTTTAATTAAGTTTTAATTTAATTTAGTTTTAAGGGAGTAAGATGACAGGTGAGCTCGGCTTTAGCCTTAAGCTCATCAAGAGCGGTGTTGGGCATCGTGGTATTGATTTAGTCAATAGACAAAGCTGGTGTCAGATTTATTTAAAAAAGCTTAAGTTTGAGCAAAAAGGGTGTTGATTTGATGGAGTGGATCTGACAAACAGGGGGAAAAGGGAGTCAGTTGGTTCTTGAAATAAGTAAAACCCCTTATTAGACATTCAGTGACCTGTAAATGTCATGTTTGCTCAGTGGGACAAAAGAGTCCTGTGGTGGAGTGAGTGGGTTCCCTGTTCAAAGGTGGTTGTGTTGCTGCATGTCCTTGTTTGGGGTTATTTAAGTAGCCAAGGAATTGAGTTCTGGGTTCAGTCCTTGGGTTTTAATATCCATGCAGTGTGTATGTGGAATGAGTGTTACTCCTCATATCCTTACAGTGCATCAGAAACAGGTCCTGTCATAGCTCACCTTACTTCCCTTTACCTGTAGAGACCAAATTAGAGCAATATATGCTTGATAGGCTCCTAGATGTTTAACTGCTCTCTGATAAAGAGGAACTAGACCTGAGAAGAGGGTTAGGTCTTGGAAAACTAGCCAGGGACTAGCAAGGGACTGAAAAAGGTGGCAAAGACTGAGTGTACAGCTGCTCTTTGTGGCACTGATGCTGCACTGACAAAAATTGTCACCAGTGATCTCTTTGCCAGATATTCTGAGACCTGACAACTATTGTAGCTCCAGGCTGTCCTGAGATGCTGCCTCCCAAGCCAAGAGCTTGCAGCAGTTGCAGGGTTCATAGCTGGGATAAGGTAATGGTGCAGGTGAAGCCCGTTGTACTTTTTTTTCCTCAGGGAAATACATTAAATTTGGAAGTTTCCCACTGTCATAGGCCTGATGTTATAGGCTGTAGCGTAGGGAGTACACAGCTTGAGTGACTGCCCATGTATGGGATGAGTTGTCAGATGGACAGTCAGGCTGTCCGTGTCTTCTGGCCCACTTAATTGTGTGTTGCCAGCATCGTGCAGGAAGTGCCTACAGTCCTGCCAGGATACTCCACCAGCTGTAGTCCAGTTTTATGGAATGTAAACTAAAAATATCACTGGACGGATGTCTGGAGTGACACACTGGAGAGGTTACCATTAGGGGTAATGCATGGAAGGAGACAGCTCTCACAGGTGACACGTGGCTCCCTTTGGTGGCAGCTACTGCCAGAATCATCAGAGATGGTTAAAATTCACTGCTCAGCTCTACTGTTCATAGAGCCCAACTCTCTTTCAGGGTTAGCTGGGGAACAGAGGCAGGAGGGAGCAGAAACTGCTCATAAAACTCAGTTTTGAGCTGCTTTATAGTCAGATTAAAAAAAGCTTGGTGATACAACTATCTTTTTTTTAAAAAAAAAACCACTCAGTTTTAGAACTGGATATTTATTTATATGCAGCGATAAAGGGTTTGGTTTTTCAAGGTGGAAGGAAAGAGTGACTTTAGTAACTGAATTGTTGCTGCCACTTTTGAGGCCATGAAAAGCAGTGCTAGTCCCTGGATTTAATGACTTGTTTGCTAAAAAATAAATGAATGTGACTTCAGAAAAGGTGTTTACTTTAGGTGGTTAGCAGAACTGGCCACAGTCTTTCAGCAAAGCAGTGTTTGTTATTTGCAAGTGCTGATAGTGTGGCTCAAACTGAGCAGTATTGAGTTATTCCCTATTACTCCCATCTGTTATTTCCCACTTGTCCTCGGGCCAGTGTGATGGTACTGTGGTGCACAGGGTGCAAGCTCTTGAGGGGGCGTTGTTTGGTTGCTGGGTAGGGGCTTGAGTTGGATTTGTTGTTTGTTGGACTCTTTGATGGGAAAAAGCAGAGTAAGAGAGAGGATAGTTGGTAGCTTTTGGTTTAGGTCCTCACCTTGACGGGTCTCGCTATGTCTCTGACAAGTGAGCAGTGCCTTGGTGCCCTGTGTCCCAAACTCTGGGTTTTTAAGGAATAAACTCTAATGGGCAGGAAACCTCTTCCCAATATTTTCTGTGCATGGTGTGAATGTAAGATGTGACAGGATTTCACCCTGTATTTTTCTTCCCTATCTTTCTTCTGGTGAGAAACTGTTGGTAGTGGGCACTGGAAAAGGCACTGACTGTAGCGAATGCTCTGAGGCACATCCGAAGGCACCTCTGCTGTTTGCAGCCAATAAAATAACTAGAAAACAAGGCTAGATCCCCTTTTGACAAATGAATACTAATTCTTTATAAAAATTTTAGAACAGACTGACACCTATCAATAGTGCTGAATGGTAGAATTAAACAAGTCTTGGAGGGAGCTGGGTACAGAGGAGTTGCAATTCCCTCATCCTGCTGTGCCGGCAGTAAAAGAGAGTGAGCCACCATTTTTACATTTAACACTTGTACATTTTTATTTAGTTAAATCAGCCATTGTACACATTGCAGCTATGTATTGTTAGTGTTGTATCTTTTTAATTTTTAACTAATACATGCCCTCATAGATATATTCAATTAGTGTTATCACCATGGGAACAAGATGCTGATTCGTCAACTTAAAATTCACTTCTTCTCACAGTATTCAAGTTCTCCGATAACACAGCAAAAAATCAAAATAAGAGGTGAATAACCATTATGTTGTTACACAGAACATCATCTGCACCGCAAATAACACAACAGAAATGCATTTCTTGAGAGCCCCATCCTCGAAGACCCTCCCGCACCGTCTCGGACGGCGGGGAAGCCACGATGCGCTGTGAGATGTGTCATCACGGGTCTCATTCGGTTCGGCTGCCAAAACACTTTTTTTATTTTAGCTATTTTTTTTTTTTTTTTTATCTTTTCTTGCCTGCCCAAAAAGTGTCAGCACGGCACCTCAGGTGGTTCTGCCCGCAGGAAGCCAGAACTGCAGAGATGTTTCCATGCTTTTGGCATCATTACCTTAATGAGGAAGTGCCCTTGTTCTTGAGCACTGAGTGAGTCATTAAAAAAAAAAACCAAAGAACCCTAGAACTGCAGAAGGCCAGATAAGCTCAGACAATTACTCCTAGAGGAGAGGGTTGGTTTTACTCTGGTGTCAATTCTACTATTAAAAAAATGAATTAACAGCTGTTTAAAAACATTAAGTTAGTGTGTTTGTGTGTACGTGTGTGATGCTAAAACCCTACAGAGCTCCCTCCATTAAATATTAAGGTATAGAACACCCAAAGCTTCAGATCCCTATGTTCCCTTTTCGGAAAATAAAAGTGCAGACATGCTATCGTGGTTTTTCAGAGGGTCGGTTTAGAAATATATATATTATATATAGTTACATAACAAAATATGAACAGAAACTGGCTGCCGAGGATTGTGAGCACTTGTTCTTTAAAAAACACTCGATCGGAAGATAAAAACTGCTCGCTCAGTGCTAAGAGGGCGGAGAAGCTGACATGGTTCTAGGAGGGTTTGGTTCTGGCCTTGGAATGCCACATGCACGGCTCAGCTAAGAGGCAATCTCGATAAAACACGGTGAGTTAGTTATTCTCCCTGTATAGTGGGTAAGTCTTTTTTCCCCGCAGTTATCTACAGTGCAGTGGCCAGCAGGAAGTACCACCGGTCTGTTGGTGAGGTCGGCTAAGCGGTGATGGAAACGGGGAACTACCGGAGTTGGAATTGTTTAATACGCCCTGCCCCAGGTCTGGATCTAATAGGCTGTAACGCTGCATGGGGATGTGCCATAGCTATAGCTGGGAGCAACTCTGTTACCTAACGGGGTATTATTTCTCGGATTTTCCTCCTGGAAATCTTTCAGTGGCTGTCGGAAGGTCTTAACAGTATTAATGGCCACAGGCAGCTGTTCCTCACGTGAACAGCTGGGTTTCCAGGTTTTTAGCCTGACTCTTAGAGCCTTTAACTACAAGAGATCCCTAAACCCTAAGTCTTAGGACTCGGTAGCTCCGCGGCGCTTCCTCCTCGGTCAGTGTGTGTTTGCAGTCGACGGGGACGGCGTCGCTGGGCGACGGTAGCCACGGGCAATATGTTTTCTGCAGTCTTGTAAGTCCAAATACTCTGGCTATTTACAGCTTACATGTGCACTCCCTTGTACATAGTCACTGGAAGAGGCCTGTGGATGAAGTCAGCTCGAGGAGCGCCAGAGGGAAGGGACAGCGAGAAGCAGTGGCGCCGACAAGGAGGAGGCGCGGCGGGTGAGAAATCATCCTGCCCAGAGGAGGCTATCTTTGGTCACAAATTAGCTTACAGGGTACAAAAGAAATAAAACACAAGATGGAGCTCAGGGTGGGGAAGAACTGAATTCACTGCAGCTGCACAAGGAGAAATGGCAGTGACTGGGGAGATGGGGTCGATCATGACATCAGCTCCCCAGGGAAGGGGACGTCAGCATAGGGGACGGAAGGTGACACGGAGCTGGGGGGAGCGGCAGCTTCTCACTTGGCCTCCTGTTTCCAGTCCTCTTGGCAGAAGTGCCGAAGAAGCTGCTGGAGGTCGTGCTGGAGGTCATCCCTGGGGAGCGCTTCTGGGGTGTCTTCCAGCTCTTCTATGTGAACGTGTTTGCCACACCGATCCTTCATCACGGTCCTCTTCTGAGTGCTGGCTTTACTTAGGGTTGTCCTGCAACAAAACAAAGCAGAGTCGTGCCTTAGAAAGATCACAGATCCTGAGCATGTGCAACAATTTCCTTCTTCACCTCCCAAGCAAAGGTTACACGTGCTGGATGCAAGGCACATCATGTCAACTCTTAGAAAGGACTCTAGATCTGTAGGTTAAAGGTACAGGCTGGGCTTACTGAACTACCATGCTGCAAGACACGCACATGCACACGGGAAGTACTAATATTAGACATGAGCAGCATGGAACAGCACTGGAACGCAGGCCCTTAGATCACTGCACATCTCCTTGTCCATCACACCCTTCTGGGAGTGGGGGGCACACAGATGGAGGCCATAAAAGTCCTAATTGCTCACAGGGGGCTGTCAATGAAGTCTGTCATATCACAAGGGGTGGGGTGATTTCTTGTAGAGGAAAGAAATAAACTTTGCAGGGTGTCCATGTGGTTTCTTCCTATAGGATTTAGCTCTGATCAGAAGAGCAGGGCAAAAGGAGGGTGGGGGTTTAACACCCCAGCAGCCTCCCCCTTGTGCCCTACAGAACTTGAGACCCTTAGGAAAGCCCCACACTCGTGCCCTACTGAGCCCAAGACCACTGACTGTGCCCACAAAGTCCCCCCTGGGTGCTCGACCAAGCCCAAGACAACCAGAAGCACCCCCAGAGGGGTCTCTCAGGCTCAGGAGGGCACAAGTTGGGGGGCTTTGGGGCACACTCGTGCTGCCTTGCTTTCCCCCCAAAGCCCCCCACTCATGACGTACTGATCCCGAGACATCCAATAAAGACCCCAACTCGTGCCCTACAAAGGGCAACACCCCGACTGTGCCCCCAAAGCCCCCCCACTCATGCTCTACTGAGCCTAAGACAACCAGATGCACCCCTGGAGGTGGGGCTGGGGCCCAGTATGGCAAGCACTGCAGGGTGTCAGGGGGGCAGCCAGGCAGGAGGACTTTGCCCCAAAAGCCTCACCCCCAAGCCCTACGGAGCCCAAGATCACCAGCAATGCCCCCAGTTTTGCCCTACTTAGCCCATGGTAACTGGATGTGCTCACAGACAGAGGTCCGCAGCTCGGTACGGGACAGGAGGAGATTTCTAGGACTAGACCAGCTCCACCCCTACTGGGGGCTCAGTAGGGCATGAGTGGGGGGCGACAGGGGCGTTAGATTCCTGTAGATTTTGTCAACAGCTGACACTCAGAAATCATCACTGATAGTAGGTAACAGAATCTGACAGAATCTGCTGGATTCCTGTAGAAACTGTCTGATTTTGTC
>VZRE01005827.1:69145-81801 GCA_013396775.1 Cephalopterus ornatus | reverse complement strand
GCTCTTGGAAAAAGCCAGTTGCCTGCAACCAAAGGAGTCTTGTGGGAAATACTTACGCAGATATGACCCTTCTCTCCTTTTACTCCAATTTGTATTACCTCTGGCATAACACATGCTCGTGAGAGTCATCTCTACCCTTTCTTTCTGCCTGATACACTAATTTTGAGTTATGCTTCTGAATCAGCTGAAAGCTGCTGATATCTGGAGAGGGAGCATTTTGATTCGTTCAACCGTATGGCAGCAAAACACGTAAGCTGAGTCATAATTCTGTACGTGGCTTTTAGATTGGACATGACTCACAGCCTAATAGCCCAGAACAAAACTATGGAGCTTCCATGTTGCTTTCTACATCTGACCATGTACAGCTCCTGTCTCTCAGCCTTCTTCTGCACAATCTGCTGTACACATGCTTCTCATCTAAATAAAGCATTACCTGATGGACAGGATGCACTGCTTTATCCATAGCCTCCAGCCACCTATAACATGACAAAAAGTGAGAGTAGCTTAGTTTGGTAGAACAGAACAAACATGCTTCACTGACTCTTTTAATTCTTGCTGACATATGGAGCATCTCAAGGGATGTGAAATTTTCAGAATGCACAAGGCTTTAAGATAGAAAAGCAATGGAGTAAATCTAAATAAACACTGCTAACTCTAAAAATAAAGTCTCAAAGCTTGCTGTGTAAGAACACATTATAATAAATAAAGGCAATATTGCAGACAAGGGAATCTAAAGATTTTGAATATAGTTCAACATATCAGGCTAAATGATCACTCTTCTAGTCTTTGTCATAATTCAGATAAGGAATTCGTAAGAGACACAAAGAATCCTGGAACTGGAAACTACAGAATAAAGCAATTGTTGGCAAGTTATTCTGTTGCACTATGTATAGTATAAAATCTGGAAATGGAAAATGCTATGATAATAAAATGGTGGGTTGTATTAAGCAGTGAGATGATATTAAAAAATGGGTAGATGAATACGAAATATCAACACTTCATAGCTTTATATTTTTGACAATTCACAAAAAAACAGAGTACAATCAGTTTAGATTTTAGTATGTTTTGAAAGGGAGGACTAAAAAGTTGTTACTTGTGTTTTGTGTGAATTTAGGCTCTTTGTTTTGTCATCTGTTGTCTTTGGGAAATGCAAAAGAGTATTCTTAAAGTTTAACTCTGCATCAAACTGTAGTGATTTTGATTCTAGGCCTTTCTTGGTAACCAAGTCGTAACCAAGGAAGTGGCCATGCTCCCAGTATTCCATATGATTTTTACGTAAACCAGGGTATAAACAAGAAGGGAGAGAAGCCTCTTCCCTCCTCTTCTCTTCCGGTGGATCTGAAGGCAGCTTCTCTGCTGTCGGTTCTACTCATGTGGAGGAGTGAGGCCCAGTGAGGCCTTGTAGGCCTCAGGAGATGGAGGGTGCTGGAGGTCACTTTGGCACAATTCTGCTATCTCAAGGAGACTAGTAAGATTTTCTTTTATTCGTTCTTTATTGGTTGCTCCTGGGTTTTTATTGTGCATATCTGTTTTGGCTCTTCCCTTTCCCTTTTATTTTTCCCTTCAGGGGCAGGTGTTCGGGGTCCCTTTTACTATGTACATAGTATTCTAACTGTATATAGATGTAAATACATATATATATATATATATATATATATTTATACAGCTTTGGTTTGGTCATTTTGGCTTTTTGGTAGCTTTTCCCTTCTCCCTTTCCCTTGTGTTCATGGAGCGTGGGGAGAGGCTGCAAACTGTAGGTTTGAGCATTCGGCAGGAAAGCCGGATCCAAACCACTACAAAGTCACTGCCCCAGAATATGCTTTTGGGGCCCATTTGCATTTTAAAATAGTAAAATGAAAATGTGACAGAATGACAGAAAAGAAAGTGGAAGATGGTATTATATTTATTACTAGCACTGTCCTTGTTAGGCAGAAGAGAGATCATTTATATGAAATGACTGATAAGAAAGTTTGCATCCATAGGAAGATTTACACTTCTGTTTGATATAACAGTGGGAGAGAAGGCATGAGAACATGGATTAAATTTTT
Source organism: Cephalopterus ornatus (assembly GCA_013396775.1). Lineage (NCBI taxonomy): Eukaryota > Metazoa > Chordata > Aves > Passeriformes > Cotingidae > Cephalopterus > Cephalopterus ornatus. Next base: position 79,753 of record VZRE01005827.1, on the reverse strand, counting down.
TTTCTCAAGATAAACCAATAATTCAGGGGGATAGGAAAACACGAATGTTAAAGATTTTATTAAAAACAATTAAGAAAACCTATGAAACCGAAAAATAATTTTTGAATTTTCTACAATTGAAAATTAGAAACATGATCTTCCCATGAGTAGGAATTTTTAATTTTTAGATAGATTTTTAGCTTTTTCCTCTACGGGTCAAGGCAGCTGTGAACATCCTCCAAAAATACAGCCTCCTCTCCACACTGGATTAACAAAACTGATGCTGTTAAAATGAAAGATCACTTACCTCTTCATTTCTTGGTTGGAAGTTGCACAGAAGTAGAAAATCCTGTTTCCAGTCTGAGGTATACATTTAAAAACAAATGGTTTCCCCAGACTGGTGTCAACACCAATTTCTGCTCCTTCCAGCTTTGTTACTTCCAGGGGTCTGCACTTTCCTTCATCCTGCAATTAGAAAGAGTGCCCAAAGTTTAGAACTACTATGAAACTGATCCCTGTGAGATGGGGATAAATTCAAGGAATACTCAAAGTTGTAAAGCTCTTATGCTTTTGAACCATCATATGGTTTAATGATCAGCAGTCCCAGAAATTACAGTGCAATTACAGAAGACAAACTAGTCAAACATCATCTAAATTTCCATTTGTGTTTTTGCTCTCTTAATTGGTTTCAGTTCATCAGAAGCCATATCTGTAGCAAACCCACCTTTTTAGGTATGTGTAGATATGTAGATGTTCCAACTATTGAGGGTTCACCTGAGTGGTGTAGGAATTTTCAAAGTGCACTGAAGAATTTAGAGTCACAGGTCTCTTTACAAATCAGTGCCGTTTGCAGCCTGGGTTTATGCTGAAAACCTCACCTTATATGTGTAAATACAGGCAACAAGGGCTTAAATTTGAGAATAGTAAGCATAATTTAAAAGGCTGAATTTCAGCTCCTTTGAAAAGTTGCAGTAAATATAATTCTGTTCATAACCCTTCCCATACAATTCAAATAACTTTCAATGGAAAGCACTTGAGAACCTTTTTCCTTGTTCCTGATTGTGTTCAAGCTCTTTGAGACTTAAGGGCATTGCCAATGTCTTTCCCTGAGTGAGTTATAAAGAACTATTAAGCTCCTTAATACACATAGGTAGGTGAAGCAGTTGATCCCCCCTCTTATTTCCCAGTCCAGCTCCCTCCAAATACTTAACTCAAAACAAAGGTGCACACATCTGGACAGTGAACTCTAGCTGTGTTTTAACCAATATTATTTGCTTTGAAGGTCTGTGACTGGAGCTCTAACAGTTGCATCCAATTTGGTAGCAATAAAATGGGAAATACAAGTTAATTCTGAGACATAGAAGAAGCATTAGTGCTGTTTGCAAAATACACAGATGATTGAGTCTTATAGAATAAAATTAGTTGATTACTGGGCATTAATTAACTTTTGTCAGTAGGAGATGGATTGTAAATACCCTTATGCAATTTTCCCTTAGCCTAAAAATAAATATACGTGGCCTTCCATGAAAAAAAAAATGCACCTGTGGGAATTAGATAGTTACATACTTAATTGTATGCTCACTAGCACATGTAATTATCCCTTTGTCATACATGATTTTCCTGTAGTAACAAAATAACCCCTAATACTGACAAAAGTATAAAAACCATTCATGAGTACATTTCCTACATTTTTATTCTTTCTTCTCATTTCATTTTTTTAAATGTTAAACTAAAGTTTTTTGATGTAAAACTAAAGAATATAAAGGCAATCCTGAAAGTTGTCAGTGCTGTGTGACCTAGTTTGTTTATAATGCCTTCAGACAGAAAACTACATTGCAGACAGCGTAACTGCAGGGTCCAAATCTCATTCCTAGTGCAAAGCACAGTAAGTGCAAGATCCTGTCCATAGTCTGAATTCTCCTTACTGCCCTGACCTGAAGGCAAAGGTCACTCACTACGGATACTAAAATCACAGACCACTATTATTGTACTCTTATAAACTTATTTTGTAAACACTTCCTGTGCTGTCTAGAATGAATGCAGATAGAGGCTCTGTGGCATCAAGAATGATATATGTCCACTGTATTTCAAACAAACACATCTAGAAAAGGACTAAGATAGATTTGGGGCATTTAAAATGAGACCAAATGTTCCTCAGTGACTAATAGACAGCTACCCTCCCCTAATTCTGGTAATCCAGATCACAGAATCATGGAATTATTAAGGTAGGAAAAGACCATCATGATCATCATGTCAAACTGTTCACCCAGCACTACCATGTGGCCCATGTGCCACATCTACATGTTTGTAAGGGGTATTTCTTTTCACTTGTGTGGCTTTTATGAATGACACATTGAGATGATTCCTTTGGCAAATATACCTTTGCTAAAAAAAGCGACTAAGGTATATTTCTGGAAAAAATAATTATAAAATTTCTTACATTTTGACTGAAGCATAACCCACTGCCTTTATGGAACCTGATATAACTATGTGATGCTGCTTGAGTTGATGATATATGTCATGCAGATTTTAAATGAACTAACTCAAATTTCAGCTACTACTGTTCCATTCTGCACTAAACTAAAAAAAAATATTTTCTTTTTCTTCAAGGTTGTGATCAGCTGCTTCATGGATTCTTGGCAGTCTCCAGTATCAAACATGTGGAAATTTCTCTAGGTAGAAGGCAGAAAGCAGGTGCTGCTTTGATAAATGCTATTCTAAGAACAGCAGAAACATCTGAAGTAACCCTTCCCATGCTCATACTTTTCCTAAGATGACTTGAATTTTCGGAGAAATGTTTCTGCAAAAAAATTTTAAAATATTAAACAATGCATAATGATCAGAAACAGATAAAAGGGAGAAATAAAAATAGGAAATTAAGCATTTCCTTCCTTTGTTGTATTAAATGCTCATTAAGCCAGTGCATGCAGCCCTACTTAATTTGGTGTTAGTAATTCCAGAAACTGAATGCCATTCATAGGTCCTGAGTGATTCACTGTATTCAAAGGATTTTGTTTGAGCAGAGTTATATTTGCTATGGCAGTTAAGCTCCTTCATCTATTAGAAAGGAGAACCTGAAGAAATATATGAAAATTTCATACTATTTGCAGTGAAAGAAATAAAAAGTAACAACAGGAATAACTATGAAAAGAAATTAAAATTAAGCTACAAAAGAGTCTGCAACTACTAGGAAAATGGAATAAAAGTAACTTTACAGAAAACAAGATAAAATCCTAGAAGAAATCTAAACACAATGTGAAAACTGAGCAGTGCTAGGAAGCAGGAATTGAAGTCTGGCTTAGTTAAGAGACTGGCAGTGGACTGTGTAAGGCAGTTGCCCCCAGGTCACTGGGTCAGCATGGTTTCAGGTCAGTAGTGGCATGATCGAATTTTTGACTGTCTTTCAAAACTGTCTTCCTGGCTGTGCCCCAGTGTTCTTAAAACAGGCATCTCTTAAACAAGACAGGAAACAATATTTTTCTCCTTTTGCTTATTATTTCTCATTTTCCCAGCTTTCTTCATTGTAGCTGATGTGGCCATAACCCTCCATGGCACTCAGGCTTGCAGCATTTTCACCATCTGTTATCTTTTGGTTTTCTCTGACCAGCTTCTCCCTGAGGTCTGGTGTTGCTTGCCTAGTAATATCACTAAACTCTTCCCCTCCCTATGTCTTTTTTTAATAACCGTACTTTGCGATAGGCTCATTGTTTGGTAATTTAGGGAATTATAGCTAGAGCCTGTTTGCATTTATTCCTTCTTTGAGCATTGGTGCAAAGAAGAGAATAAGGCTTTTTATGTCCTTTTCCCTTACATCTATTTCCTTTTCCCTCGAGGAAAGGGCTTGCATATGTCAGCAAACAGGGAGCTCTAGACTCCAGAATTGTTCACATGGGATTTTTTGCCAGTAGAGAGAGATGAACTAATTTAGTTGTTCGTTTTGTATTTGCATCTAAACTCCAGAGAGTAGAAACTTACTGAAGACAAAACAATAGGGGGAAAAAAGATGTAAAAGCTCCTCTGATTTGAAAAACATAATCATACACATAATAGTATTGGCTATCAGGTGAAGTACAACAAAAAGGTCTTGTGTCATGTTTAATCTTCATATTCTAGTTCTTTTTTTGAGGTTGAATAATTTGCTACAGTTAATTTCACAAAAGATAATAAACAGTTTGCAGGACCAAGGTTCACAAGAAGAATTATTAATTAGGTTAAAATTTTGAACAACTTGAATCAGATCAAATAATCTATCTGAGTATGACTCTTTCTCTGGGTTGGGGTATGCAACCTGTTAGTAGGCCAAAATTAACATGCATATCATATCAGCTAGTGTTATTTCTCATTTATCAACAGAAATAATACAGTGAATGTACTGGTGACAGTGGATTCAGAAAGTTCTTAAATATAAATTGAAAAATATATTCTGGAGCCACAGAAGTAATGGAAAATGTAGAGAAGAAATCAGATCGTACACAAGCTCTAAATAATGTGGCAGCTCCCAGACTATATTAAAGCTCTAAGCAAGAATGAAGAACAAATAGAAGTGGTATATTTATGAGCTATGTTCAGATGTAAATCTATTTATAGCTAAGCCTTTTATATAAAGTGATTAGGCTTAGCAAGAAAACTTGTTCAAGAAAACAAAGGACTGAATGTTTGTCATAGATTGAAATGTTGTGCAAGGTCTGTATGTGGCAAGCAGAGGATTTCTTTCTTGATGTAATAATTGGAATATATATACCACAGAAATGAAAATAATTTAAAAGCATTTTTCCTCTCTCTCTTCTATTCCACTGGGAACAGTATTAAGGGTGCACACAATCAACCAGAAGCACATACTGTAGTGTTTGAGTAATAAAATTTTTGTAAATATACTCACTGCAGAATGCCCTACTCCCATGTCCAGAGAAGACAATTGTAGAAATAAAAGGAAACATTTCATTTTGCATTTAAATTTATCTCTGCATTAGAGAAAACTTTCACTTCTTCTGAGAGGCCTGATGAAAAGTGATCTGTTTGGATGTGAGTAGAAAGAAATGGAAGACTGATATCCAGCTGTTTACATGAGATGTGTAAATGATGATGATCATAGAATCATACAATTGTAGAATCAACTGGGTTGGAAAAGACCTCTGAGATCATCAAGTCCAACCCTTGATCCAACAATGCCATGGCTACTAGACCATGGCACTAAGTGCCACATCCAGTCTCACCTTAAAAATTTCCAGGGGTGGTGAATCCACCACCTCCCTGGGCACCCTGTTCCAGTGTCTGATTGCTCTGTCTGTAAAAAATTTCTCCCTAATATCCAACCTAAACCTCATCTTATTTGGAATAAAAAGAACAAGGAAACTGTAATGTAGTTTCCAGGTGCTCTGAAAAATACCTAATAGAAACATATCCTACTAGAGGCATCTAAGGAACAGCAATTTCACAGAGACACCACTAATTAAAGAAAGTTCAGTGAGGAAAACATTCTGCTGCTGAGACAAAGTGAAGGTTATGGACCTCTTTCAATGCAAATAACATTGTATAATTAGCATCTGTGCAATACTTAATTGCCAGTGTGGTGGCTATGTTAAAGTGCAATAAACAGAGAAGACAGAATTATGCTGAGCTGCTGAAATGGACTGGGTTCATAATGGAAACAGGAATGGGACCTAACATCTGATCATTTAGGTGATGTAATAGCTGTTTACCAGTTTGGGGTTTAATTGCTTTTGGTTGTTAAGAAATGCACATTTTCGTTCTCACTGCCCTCTCAGCTTTGGGATACTTTGTCTTAGTCACTCACACTATGCCCAAGGGCTTCCTAAAGGCATTAAACTTGCTAGCCTAAGAAATGCAAATCATAATTCTTTTTAAAACTGACATTATTGTATAAAATCACAATGAAGACTGTCCTTCACTGCTGCCACAGTGACATTGCTTCTCAGGAGTATGTGTTGCAGTTTTCTTACAACACGAACTATCATGGAGGCCATTCCTCTGAGACTTGGGGCTATGTGTGAAAGTGCATTTGCTCTTTATTCACATTTCAATCTCTCACTAAAGCTGAATCTCTGAAACATGCTCTTTTCTATTGTCCAGATAAAAAGTTTCAACTTAACTGTTCCTTCCAACTTAACTGCTCCTACTTCCTTCCTATTTCATCTTCTTCTTTTGACTTTCCTGTTTGAAATCCATATGCTGTCAGCAAACTCATACTCTTAGATGTTTATTCCTAATTACTATTGTTCCACATCATTCTTACGTGATGGAATTGGAGAGTGAAATGGAACAAATGACAAATGTAATAGAAGAACCTGTTAGACTAGATAACTAGAGTTTGACTAGAGTTCATCAGTCTCTAATTTCTGGAAAGGAAGTCTCCAAGGGAGATTCATTGACAACACAGTTTCCTGCTTTGAGATAGATAGGCCTCTTTAGCGTTTCTCCTAGACCATAACCATAATGATATTTATTTCTTCATTTCCTTTTCAGGTGCTAGATTGATTATCTGTCTCACTATCCTCTTTACTAGGTTCCTCTTATGTCAAAGGGACTGGAAATCTTTCCTAGATACACAGCAAGATGAAAATGAGAGACAAGCTGCGGCATTGTTACAAAAATGATATTTCATTAATTCTTTTAATTTCATCAACTCTACCGTTTTTGTCTCTTTTTCTGACCCACAAAAATCACTTTATATATATATTTTTTTATTTATCCAGTCTTACATAGCAAGAAAGCAATGATTAATTGAAACTAGGAAATTTTGGCTTTCGCTGGCACTTTTAATGTTTTGTAAATTCTGCTATTTAATTAGTTGAACTCCTTACATGATGGATATTTGTAATGAGCAATTTTGGGAAACGTTTTTGACTATAATGCTTTTTTCTTTATCCTTGTGTTTTCCTACTGAGCCTAGAACAATAGTAGCTCTCTAGCAGCTATGTCCTCATGATAGAGGAGTGCATGCTCCACTGTCTTTAAACCCATCAATGGCCCATTTGTTCCCGAGTCTCAGAAATTGTATTTCTTCTCGTTAATGAATCCTCAAGACCATCATTTTTTATCCTGAAGTCTGAAGCATATTTTAAGGTTTTCAAGTTAGCTGTCATGTTCTGAAGGAGACTTGCTGATGACAGGTCAGAGAATTAACCTGTTGAAATGATGCTCTGCTGCTGTGGGCAAATTGCTTTTGCTATATTACTGGTCTCATGTAAAACTGATTAAGATTTCTCTGTCCTATACTGAAGACTTCCCATAGGCATTTTCTGGTGACTTTGCAGCTCCTTTACTGTGCTGAGCAGCAAATGGTACTTGAAGAGGAGCAGATGATGTTATATGCAAAGAAAGGCCATACTGATGTGCTGATGTGCTTTCAGCTTTCCCTGAAAAAAATGGAAAACATAGCCACATTCACTGAGGTGAAGAAGGTGCTTTGGCTACTTATATGGATTGTGGAGTCAAGGACAGTGGCAGCATCTGTTTGAGGGAAAAGAAAATGATCACACATGTGAAATGACTGAATGCCTTGCAAAAGTCTCACTTCAGCAGTGTGTGACTGGCTAGAGATGATTCTGAAAGTGCAGCAAATACATGGGTGAATCAAATGTAAAAAGCTCTAGAAACATCAATCTCCTTTTTAATGTAGGTGGAAAAAAGAAAGTTCAGGGTTGATAATTTATGGTTACAAATAGTGATGATGAGGAAATCTGTGTTTGTTGATACAGATTAGAGCAGAGATAAAACGCCCTCTCCTTTCTTCACTACAAAACATTAAAAATAACATTTCAGGCATAAATAAAAGGCCCAGTTTTCTTCTTACATGAGTGGAAATCCTTGACCAGTGACCTTGCTGGCATCACTGGAAATACAGTAATAGAAGTTATTTTTCTTGTACTGATAGGCAGCTTATCCTGAATTTTTTTGTCTCCCTAAATTACTCTTGCCTTCAATTAACTGTTTCAAAGAATATCCTAGATCAGATAAGTGGACAAATTTTTTCTCCTGAGTGAGTCAAGGCCTGGAACACAACATTTCCAAATTAATCATGCAGTTAAATCAGCATGCTGTGTTAAACTACAAATATTATTTGTAATTCCCTTAGAAGAAAAAGTGGGATGAGAAGTCTTCTTTTCATACCCTGACAGAAATCATACCAAAAGAAAGAAGTGTCAGTGGGTCCAGTTGAGCTCCTTCTTACTTCATTTGGGTATTGAATCTCACAGTAATAAATAACTGTATTTGTATTTAAGTATCTTTCTGTCTCTCATACTAAAGGATTCTCCAGAGTACTCTGTAAGCACATGAGGCAGTAAAGAAAGTCCTTGTGTTTTTGGTTGCTAAAATAGTACTGCAATATTTCAGTGTGTTATTTGGAGACCAGGAACACAGAGAGAGCAGCTGGCAAAAAAATGGTATGAAATAATTTAAAAAGTGATTGAATGGCATTAGGCTTGGATAATGCAAGAAAATAAGCAGTAGTTAGTTATTACTATAAAATGTTTATGCAATGGTTTAAATTTAATTACTCTTTTAAGAAAAAGCAAATGCATGCTTTTGACTAAAGAGTCATCTTATCAAAACATAAAGTTTGCATGATTGAAATATTTATTTTCTCATTGCAGTAAATAAGATAATTGAGGAACAAATTAATTAAAAGAAAACCACTAGTGGAAATAAATAAATAAAAAAATAATTAAATATTAGTGAATGTAAGATTATGGGGTACCTTCTAATTCTCAATCCAATTTATCTAACACTCAGTCTTCAGATAGACTTAATTGAAGAGTGTTTAAAAGGCATAACTAGATATCTTTTTTCACATTTCAGGAGTTTGATGATGGACCTGACTAGGGTAAAATAAAATCTTCTCTCCAAAAGAATGTTCCTACATGTTTATACGGTGAGTTGATCAAAAGGTATGTGACCATGTTAGCAAAGATAAAGACTAGTTACAGGCCGACGACTTGGTATTACGCTCATGTGTTATGTCCGTGTTCTCATGTAGTTTTTGATTAAGGGTGGGTATGGCTTTATTTTACTACTATGTCTTCAAATTTATGTTGGAGACAAAATCATTTCTAACCAGCTGATATTTCCACTGATGCCCTTCTACTGTAACTAGGAGATTCCCTGAAAGCTACATGTGCTTCATCTAGTGATAAATCCCTCACAGGCAATTTTTCTCAGCTTCACTAATTTTTCTTGAAATCAGGTTAAAATGAATGCTAGGTGGATGACCTTGAATCTTTTTTTACAAGCTGTAAAATGTTTTACCACAAAAAGCTCTGAACAGATGACAGTCTTTGAAATCAATCTGTTTGATTTTATTTGAGTGACTTTCTCAATGAATAACTTCATCATGAAAACACACAGGGGAAGGGATTAACTTGTAACTACATGCGGCACCTATTGAACCATCTCACAAATGACAGTAAAATGCTACTGTAGGGCAGGGGAATTCACTGTGAGCCCAGTGCCTACATCCCCCACTCCTGGAGCTGACTGCATCAAGGGAAAGCTTTATTTTTAATTATTTTTTTTTAAAGTGAAAAGTCTTTATTTATTCATTTATTTAGAGGCAAATAACTTTATAGAATACTCAAATATCTGTAGCTGAGATAACCAAGAAGCCACTGATTTAGGACAATAAAGACTCATTATACAACTAGAGAGTTGTAAATTATGCTGTGTCGAAATGGAGCGTCAGGATAAAGCCAGGTGAAATATATCCCTTCGTGAAGCACCTGTCATACTCATTTTTTGGATGTCTTACTGTCAGATTAAGTTAAAGTCTTATATATACTTAGTATTATTAAGTGCTATACAGGTCCCCGCTCCCATGACAGAATGAAGTACTGAGCAATGATACTCTGAAGAAATTAAGCCTTTCCAATGTGCAGGTCTATAACTTATTCATTGACACAAAGAAATCACATAGTCATGCCTGTTTAAAAAAATACATACAATGCTAGATGGAACATAGAGCTCTTACACTTCTGAAGCTACTTCATATCATCCCTTCTACAGGGTTTTTGAAGATCAGAACAAAGAGATTAAATGTAGAATCCATAAAAGCCAGACAGTGTCTATGTCTGTGACTAGGCTTAGAAAAGCAGAACTACCCAACAAGCCTCCTTTATACACTGCATACAAAACCCTGTAGTGCTGACATTATCTTATAAATAGCACAAGTCAAGATGAAGCGTGAGTACAAAGCTGCTGCACTTCATAGGTCAAGACACACCCTGATTCCTCACTAGACATCCTTACCTTCTTGTGTTTGTAATAGTGCAGGTAACCATTGTGTTTCAGCACAAACCACCTCTTTCTCCAGCCCTTCAGAATCGCTGACTGGGTTCGTTTATGCAGATATCCTCGGCAGGTAGGTCTAGGGGTGTTGGGGTAGCGGCTGATGTCTGATCCCACAATCATAGTCAGTATATCAGGACCTAAAATATTACATGAAGAGTGCAAATTCATAGGACAAAACCAGTCTGTCAATATTTTTGAACACCCCTATAGTGTACGGAGCAGCAAGGCAGTATTCTACCCCATGAACTTGTCCTCCCACTGTAGCTTCTGGAAGCTTCTGGAAGCAGCAAAGAGCAGAGCAGCCTAGGAAACAAATCAAACCAA
>VZRE01005827.1:0-66225 GCA_013396775.1 Cephalopterus ornatus | reverse complement strand
CCCCCCCCAGGTTTAAAGCAACTACACTTGAAAACAACATACAAATAAACAATGTGAGTAGCTAGACTTAATTTTAAGTAGTAGATTAGCAGGGATAAATTGCTAAGTTTCAAGGTTATTGTTGCATTCATTACCTATAATTTTATTTGCACTTACGTAAGGAACTAATGAGTTCACAGGCCTCTGAATTCACAGGCTTTCCTGATGTTGTCAGGAAGATGGACAATGTAATACATAAGGCTGGTAATAGTGAGAAATCTATTCTTAGATGCCTTGCTAGTAGGCAGGCATTCTTTGTGTGGGATGACATTTAGCACTGTATCTGCTTTTTGTAGTAAGAAAACTGTTAACACCATTATGAAGGCGTGCCATCATTCCTCTCTAGAGGCATCATCTTGTACTCTTTGTACACTCTTTGTTGATGCTTTTTTGTTTACTCAGTTGGGTTTTGGAGTTTCTTTTGGGCTTCCTCACACTCATACTACTCTGAAGAAGTTAACCCCACACCTGTTATGACTGACAGACGGTTCAATGGAAACCTGTCCAAGCAGAAGTGTTCCCAGTCAGTAAGACTTTTGAAAATGTTAGAAGGATCTCTGCATCTTCCATTTAATTGTTAAAGTCATGTCCTTCATGGATGTCAGCCCATAGAAGTTTTAGACTCTACATCTGGATGGAAGCTGAATAAAGGCATATAATACAATACATATAATAAAATATAAGGTATCAATTGACATGGAAGGAGACAGAGCAGTGGAGCCTGGTTCTGAAATACTTTGCCCTGAGCAGTTCAAGGGTATGCTATTAAACACCTTGCACCCACTAATTATGGAAATTATTCATGTACATCTATATTAGACGTTAACATAAATGAGATGCTCTACACTATGTTGATCATATTATATAATGTAGATTTATCATTGTATCAGTATATATAATATACTAAATATTATATATTTATTTTTATACATTGTCATAGGAGAAATTAACCAATACAAACACAACTTACTTGTGTCAACTTCAGTCACAAGGATAGGTTTTGAGAACTGGATCCTGAAACCCCAAGGGTAATTACCAGTTCCTTTAGCAATCTTCACTGTTCTTTCTCGAACTGCAAAATTGGAAAAAAGAGATATCCTTTTCCTCTACAAGTTGAATTTGACAAGCAGCAGCCTGTTCTGAAAACTTATTGTAGGCATTAGCAGTTACTGTTTCTATAATTTGTTGGGGTGCTTTGAGTACCACTCCTAGATGTTTAGTGCTGGTCCTCGGGCAAGTGCCACCCCTCACAATGTGACTGATCAAATATCATTCATGTTAGGGCACAGACAGACAGCATCAATGAAGTGTGGTCTCATCAGCAGTTTAAATTAAGTGCCTGGATTTCATAATGAAGAGGTGGGGAACAGTTCAGATATTTCACTCTACTGATCGTGAGAAAAACATTCCTGCTCTCTGTGTCAGAGCTCTATGCTGCAAATAAAAAATACACTCTAAATTCTCAAACGGGTTTAAATCTGTTTCTTGTAGTTTCACTTTTTTTATGTTTCAGAAGGTCTCTATCTTTTGGATAGTTGTTTCTTTTCCTTTTGATCATCCTTCCTTATCTACTCCCCACTCCTACTGCCTTCCACCCTCCCCCTCTGTCCCCTACCACAGTAGCATCTTCTGCCACCAGTGGCTGTATCCATTTAAAATGTCTTTCAACTCAGCAGAAATTAATAGTTAAAGAGATTGGCCTCAGTAAAAGGAAGATTGGGGTCTAATTGCCTACTTCCTTCTTTTTTACAAGGTCTAGTATTATTATTGTGTTTCAAATGGCCTGGCTGTTTAGCAAATCTTGTGGTCATGAAGGACTTTGGTGTAAATTTGATTTCTCAGAGTGCCTGGTTTTGATTATATGACTATCTTACTGTGCTTTGTTTTGTTTTAATGGGGGCCAATTTAATAGCAACTTTTGACAGCTATGTTGTCTTCAAATTGTGTATTATTTGGAAGACAGAAATTGCTTTAAATGTTACTTAAGTAGCAGGACAATTGATATTATTTGTCTAAAAAAGATATTTAGTACTGACTTTAACTATCTTGCCAAAGTTCTGAGCTCTCCTCTGGGAGAAGAAGCAATCCAAATGGTTTTCCAGAATATTCTCACTTGTGTTAAGGGAGATTTTTCATATCAGGAGACTTACAGAGGATATTAGTTTTCTCTCATATTCTGAATTATTTATGAGTTCCAACAAAGAACAATCTCCTGGAAAGCTACAAGGGTGTTTCAGTTTGTCTTAGATCTTTGAACTGCGTTATTTTTCAGTAACTTAACATTTGAAAAGTCAAGGAAAACCTCTGATCTCCCTGAAAAAGTTGTTTATTATATCTTTTTGCACAACAGGATCTACATTTTGATGTAGAAGAGATTTTTATGATCATTATAATAATTTATGACCATAAATATCTCTCTATGATTTTGCCAGGCTTGAAGAAGTTATGAAATTACCCTGTCTTTACCATTAACTCTTGAGGCTTAATCATGACCTTTTACCAGTTTCAAGTTTGTCAAGTAATTATGACATTTTGCAAAACATAGCTAAATAAAAACTACTTATTTATTTCAATAATCTTTTAGAGTTTTGGATTCGTTTTTTTTCTATCTTCAGCATAAGCACCCAACATCTTCTCCCACATGTTGATCCCCAGAAAGTGCCAAAAATAAATAAATAAATTTCTATGACATTTATTAGCTGTTGCTCTAGCTAACTTACTTGCCACTGGTCTAGGTCTTTTGCTGAGACATCTAGGACTGTTGTCTGGAGAGACATCATCTCCTCTGAAAACCCATGAAGCAGAATGAAAGTTTTCTGTATAAAAACCTCTGTCTTCATTTTCAGCATATAGTCCCGGATCTACTGATCGAGCATCCTCTGAATTTACTGTCATGACGATAAAACAAGTAGACGTTATGTCAGTAGAGAAAATGCATGAAGAGTAACAGACAGTTATTCTTAGCCAGTCAGCATAGAAGAAGTGCCACAAGATTTTTAATGAACTGTTTGTAATGTCTGTACTGAGTTCCTCAATTTTGTTGGTGTTAAAGGGACAGTGTGCAAAGATTTCCAAATATAAGACCACAATACCGGATGCCATTGCATATTGAACTTGAATAAGAAGTCTTAATGTAAATGGTCAAAACAGGAGCTGCACCTCTTTAAGAGGTCTGGCTTTATCTAATTCTTAAACTTTCCTGTGTGGCCCATTTGATCAGGAAATCAAACTATTCTTCTGGAAATTTAGTACAAGTTCAGTGCATATGGGAAGACAAAGGAGAAGTTGAAAGGTATCTGACATGACCTGGGTAGTGATGATCATATTTGCTGTTTTCTTAATCTTAGCTCTTCCGGATGTGTTGTTTTGTTAAAAGTGGGGTGAGGAAATAATTGTTGGTGTTTTTTTTTTTTTTAACATAGAACTTCTGGCTTGTCCTAAACTGTTGGATATTTCACAGCATTTCACAGAATATTCTGAGTTGGAAGGGACCCACAAGGGTCATCAAGTCCAACTCCTTAGGGAATGGCCCATACAGGGATTGACCCCACAACCTTGGAGTTATTAGCACCATGCTCTAAACAACTGAGCTGATCTCACGGTATGATGCTACATGTGATATCCCAAGGATTTTTAGGTTCTAATTTTGTATTAATTTACATTACATTCAAAATGTCTTGCACTGAGTCCCCATAGTGATGGAGCTCTTGTTCTCTGCTGAGAGTAAACCCAGTAACATTCAGGCTCAAAAGGCAATAGGGTGGCAGGCATCTGTCTGTGTGACAGGTTATAAGCAGCAGTTTGACTATGAAGGAAAAGGCTGTGCATGACAACATCCCAAGCAGATCAGGAACTGGAACTTCAAAACTAAAACTGGATGGTGAAAGTCACATAAAAGTATAGATCATCAGACACTAAGCTAACAGATAGAGTGAAAATATAAATGTCTGAGAAGAAAAAAAGCCATCATGTTCCTTTCAGTACTGCCTGGTAAAATGCAGGTAGATTTAATGCAACTGGAGAAAGGATTTGTTTGCTTTGTTTACCCTGTGTAAGAAGTCACAGTTATGTAGAATGATTTCCAGTTTCAATAATTTAAAAATAAAAATTAACCTTTATTTTTTTTGTTTGGGAAGTTACTTCCTGAATAAATCTAAGTGGCCTTGTGACTTAGACAGTTTGCTCAACTATATCTATGTAGATAAATACTTCACACCCACTGGCTTCTTCCTTATTATCCAGAAAGTATGAGATGGTATGATTAACTGTATAAAAAGCTTCTAGCAAATAAATAAAAAAAAATAAACTAATAAATAAACATTACTATGCTGATATGTTTGAAGTACAGTTTGGATTGCTAGCCTGAATGCATAAATTAATGAAACCTAGACTAGAATCAAGCAATTCAGTATAGCACAGTATTTTGCCAGTTTAATATTGATTTTTTTAATTGTAGTAGAGCTTAAAATGTGACAAATATGCAAAACTACAGAAATACATACTGCCACACTGGCAGCATGGAGTTATGTCAAGACATTTCTTCTCTTGTCTCCTTGAGTTTTCAGAATAGATATCATTCTGAGTGTCACAAACAAGCACACTTAAATTCTTCCCAGCTGCTGGAAGCAAGCAGCTGGAAGCTGCTGCATCTAAATATCAGTCAGGATTTTCTGAAGTCTGCAAACATGAGGGAAAAGCCTAGCTACCAAAGGAAAAGAGACAGATGTGTCAGGCCTGTAGCATACCATCCAAAATGATTAGATATGAGAATTTGTGGAAGAATTGTCTGTTCTGGAGATCATTTTGTGTTCACACCATGTGCTACCAAAAGCTTTATCACAAGGAAAGCAATTCTAGCTCTTGCAACTTGTTCTTTCCGATATATATACTTTTTCTATGAAACCAATATGTACTTGATTTAGTAAAATTTATGGTTCAGCTTTATAGTCAAGAGACATTACTGATGAAATCAATGAACAGTTTATTTTGGTGTGAGTATCTCCTGATAGGTTTCTTGAGCTCAGATGGTTTGACATGGAAACTTTCTAAACTCATTAACATGGATTTTAACCTGTTTTAGGGGCAAAGAATGAAAACTGCTGCCAATAAAGAGCTTTTTTTATTTCCATGTGAAAAGTCAGTCATCTCTGCTACTTTGTTAATAGCCATTAAAAACTTAGGGATTGGCTCAGTTACCCAAATGTAGGTACCACATTAGATGCCTTAGGGTATCTTGCTTGCCATCCAGTTACTGCTTCAGAAGACATGTTCCCTGCTCTTCACTTATCTCTGGTCCCTCTTGGTATCCCAGCTGGCAATTGACATCTATGTTTAGGTAGTGAATTGAGGCCCTGCTGATGCATGACTTACCTCTTTGGAACAGGGATAGAACATATTTACAGTTTATTGTCTATTGGACCTGCACTGAAGTCTTATTGTTGATAGTCTTCTACAGGTTTACATTCTTCAAAAAGGAGGTTAAGTATCTACACATAAAACTTCCTGCACCAAAAGTAACCATTGTGGCAAGTATTTCCACAGGGAACAGCATATTTCTTCATCTGTACAAAGTATTTCCTAAATTACTAAATAGTAAAACAGGAAGCAAGGCAGTGTCAAGTAAGAAGTAACACATATGTTCTGTCCTAGACTCTGCAATTCTTGTTTGGTGACTCCATCTGCATGAAATGTAAATTCATTAGGCAGTTCATCTTTAAAATTTCTTCCCATGAAACTTAATCTGATGAATTTGGTACAGGCTCAAGTTTGTGGTGAGGTGATAGATTTCTTAATGAGACAGTTATGGGTCTAACAGTTTCAGTCAGTGGAGGCAAACTGAAGGACAATCTAGGCAACAAGCCCAAGATAAAAGTTGGAGCAGGTTTCCTCAGGGAGGAGAACACACTCCCAGCTCAGAACAGCTTTGACATAAGTAGGCATCAGGATTATGATTTTTGTTGTAACCTCAAACTTGCTGCCATATGATTACCTCCGTGCGCCTAGAGTTAGTCTTAATTGCATGTGAACATGTATGGTTTAATCAACTTTTTTTCAGTCATATTGTTTGCTTATCCAAGAAGAGAGGATATTAACTACCTATAAGGAATAGTTCAATTGAATAAAATATGCTTGGTCATAATTATGACTAAGACAGACACTCAGGTTGTGAACTGGAGATCAATTTCCTCAGCTGAAAACCCAGTCAGAGTACCAATCACACAAAGGAGAAAGATCGCAATTGTAAAACTCAAGTACTAACTTGATCCCTCAGTAATTGTGCTGTTTATGGAGCTTCCTCCAGTTGAACTGCATTTTTTGCTGTCTTTGAACTGTTTCCGTCTTCTGGCCCACTGGTCTATTGCATCTTCCTGGGAACTGTCACTTGCTCTGGTGTCCTTCTTCAAAGGTAGCTTTCTGGTTTTATTCATTTCTGATTTCAAGTCTAAATTGTAACCAGATACAGTTTGTGAGGAATGTGCAAGTCAACTTATATAAGCAATTATACTGTTTAATATTTCCAGATTCTAAATACAAGAGTAATCTAACCAAACATACAAATGAAAATACCAAAAAATACTGAAAATATTCATAAAGTATATATTTTAGACTCACTGAGACCTTCATGCAGAGCAAAGTACAGGCATCTGTAGTTAAATACCTACACAGCCATTTGTATGTCACCATTTTAATGCAAGAATGTGTAAATTGCCCATGGATTTTATTTGAAGTGCTCATACATTTTTTAAGTGGTCAGTATGTAGATATATACATACTTGTATTTGAACACTAATAATCTTGCAAGACACACATGAAGATAAGAGGAGGATATACCTTTCTATCTTAGGTTTCTTTCTAGGTAAAAGAGAATAAATTTATTTCAGCTTAAACAACATTTGGAAGACAGACTTTGTGTTATATTCTGTTCCGAAAATGCAACTGTAGCCACTGGCAAGGGCAGACAGCGAGACAGTGAGCCCAGACTCAACATGCTCTCTGGAGGATTGTGCCCGTGCTCTCACGTCTCTATAGCCTCTGTCTGGTTTCAGTAGATCTCCCTCAGAGATCCACGGAACAGAGCCAGGGCATTCCAGAGCACTATTTCCAGGCTGTTTCTGAGAGTCAGGAAGCCTATCTCTTGTAGTGTCCTTGTAGTGCTCTTTGCATGAGTCCTTTCTCCTCTGATAACAGTGAAGTCCCCACAACACCAGCAGACTTCTAGATTGCCAGGTCTCCTCTCCCCCATCCTGTTTACCACAGTTGCATCTGTTTTTCTCCTCTGTTCTAGATATGCTCGCTCTTTGCTAAATAATAACATATTTCCTTTTCTGTGTCACTATATTACTAAGCTCAGGAAGTCCCACATTGCCCTTTGTTCCCCTTGTCTTGACAAAGTAGGCTGGCATTCCCAAACTACAAGTGGATTTTGATTCACATTAAAGAGTTTTAAAAATTTAAATGCTTATACTGCCTCCTGGATGTACACATTTATTCACTTAAGGTAGGACCTCCACAGCATTGCTAGGAATAACACAGAAAGAAAATTAAAATACAACCCTAGACCAAAAGAGGGCCAAAGTTACAGACCAGGTACAAGTATATAATTCTTAGCAAGGGTCAAAAGGGAAGAGGAGAGAATAAAATAAAAATGCAAGAAATAGCTACACCTCACTTCTGTGCTGTGTGTTCAACCGCTTAGGTCTAATGTATAATGTCAAGGGTTTTGGCATGCATATTTCCTCTGATATCTTCATTCTATACCTTGTTCTATAGAGATTTCCATTTAATAAATTATCTATTTATTTTATATATTGATATTGAGATCTATACAGCAATATGTCCCTATATAGCATATCTATATATGGACTTCAGGTATTTTTTAGATTTCCATTATCAATGCCAAACAAGACAACCACAGAGATAATACCAGTATTTTTTGCAGATATTGTGAACTAAAATGATTTTTAAAAAGCTTCTGATGCTTTTAACTAAGGTTCTTTGAGACATTTTCCCATAATAAGAAAATACGTATTTTTCAACAGTATAAACCTCTTAACCTCCAAATCTGCTGGAAACATTCTCTTCTGGACAGGGCAATCTGAGGTATATTTGCATATAACCTGATTAATATTAAAAAGTTAAAGTGGTTGGAGTGGTATTTCAAAACCAGATACACACATATTTGTTGTACATATTCATAATGTAAAGAAGCTCCCACTGTAGTGTGCAATGTCCCAGAATGGCTTAACAGTTTTGTAATCCAAAACACTGATTTTAAATGAGCAGTTATGGATATGGGTAGATGGGTTATAGAAGGGAAGACAAGAAATTTTGTAAAATATTAGCTATTGAAAATAAGTCTTTTCCATAGGCAGATTTTTTAACTATATAGAGGAGAATAGAAGGTTAAAGGATCCCCTCTGGTCATTTCAAAGCATTTAAATATTCATCCAGAATGAAGACTGAGATGTACTTACAATTCAATATTTGTTTTGATCACATGGACTCAAAAACCAGATTTCTGTGGTTTTAAACACTGACTAGAGCTCTGAGTTCATGCCACAGGGCAACTGCTTTTGCTATTCCTGCAGCGGTGTTTGCTTCTCTCAGTACATATATAGGATGGGTGGACTGTTTGATGTAGAAAACCTGCTCCTTGATCAAAGCTGCATTAAACTTTTTAATTTTTTTTGTTTAGGTTACTTGGCTCTACAAGATGGCTCCTAGGATCCTTAACACATTAACTGCATATTACAACCACATGGCCAAGCATATCATACCATAACAATATCATCGTAAACTTCAAAGAGACATATATCTTCCGAAAAGAACCGGATGTTACAAAAGCTCTTATGCAAAAGGTGTGTAAGTGATATTAACTTCAAAAACCTACCTTTCTGACTAATCTGTTTTACTGATGATAGGGGGATATCTGCATTCTCATAATAATCTTCTTTAATTTCAAAATCTTTCTCAATTTCTTCAGAGTTGGATTTGGCTAAGTGAGATTGTTGATGTGCTCCAGGCTCTCTCCTTAAGGTATCATCAGTTGACTGTTTACTGCAAAAGTTCTCTGACCTTTCCTTAACATCTGAATGTTCTGTGAAATTCTCTTTCTTTTCTGTACATGCTGAAGATGTAGATAGTATGGAAGCCTCTGCTGAATCATGGCAATCAGATTCAACAAAGATATTCCCAGATAGGTCTTGTATCTCAGAAAAGCTTTCTGATTCTTTATTTACATCTTGCTCCTTGGGATTTAACCACAAGGATGACAGCAAGGACTTTTCTGGTATACTGCAGGATTGGTTAGACTCTTTTCTTACTGAAGAGCCAAAACATTCAGGTGTTAATGTAGTATCATCTTGGATCAATCTTCCATCTAGTTTTCTATTTATCACTGGAGAGTCATTTAGTACTGATCCTCTCCTTTTATTTGTTACCTCAGACTCTGCAGAGGGTGCATGAACATTTAGCTCAAAGGCTGAGAGTTGTTTTGCAATGTTTTCTGTAGATGCATAATTAGTACTTTCCTTGTCATTAATGAATTCACCTGCCGGGCTTCTAGAATGTGGAGAGACCTGTACCAACTGAGCTTTGTTCTGCCATTCCACATGCTTTTCTATATAGTTGTACTCTGGTGCCCCTTCATCTAAAGTTTCTTCAGTGGACTCAGAGTCTTCCTTCCACATGGCCAGGTTTCTCAGAGGCTCTTCACACCCATTTTCCTTTTTGTCATTTATAGTACCACTGGAATTAAGACTCTCCATTAATGTTTGTTCTGTTTCTTCACCTTGCCCCGCACAGTCTGCATAGTCATTCAGCAAATAAGTTCCATCTAGACTTTCTTCAGGCTCAGATGGATAAATGGTAACATTATGATCAAATGATGTGAAAGCATACTGATATGAAGACTTAAGGCTTCTCAAATTTCTCAGTGGAGAAGTCAAGTCAGGGCACTTGCAAAGCTCTGTCAGTGAGGAGGTCAAGTCAGGACATTTAGAAAGTTCTGCATATTTGGTATGAATATGTGAGTTCCTGTTATAGACATCCCCTTCTTTGGTCTCCTTACAAAATACTTTTAAGGATGGCAATGAATAAAAGCCAGAATCCCTTCTAGTGTGAACTGGTGATGGTACTTTGAGGGTAGTATCTGGGAAAGACTTACTTCTTGTTGGTTTTTGCCCTGTGTCTCTGTGTTTGTCACAGTTATTTCTTTCTTGACCTAACACATTGTTCTTACTGATACACTCCTTCCCATTGTTTGTGTTATATAAAGTGTTAATAGCTACAAGACAATTTGTATTATTCATTTTTGACAAAATTATTTTGTCTTTTGAAAAATCTTCCTTTTCACTGGTGTGGTCTTCACAGTCTTCTTTGTTAAGTTTACAGAAAAAATTTTCTTTCCCCCAAATACTCAAGGCTGTAGTGAGGCTATCAGAGTCCTTTCTGCTATTTACAGGGTACAAAGACACCCCCTCTGCAATTGTATCCAGATGCATTTTGTCACAGTCAGCAAATTCTTTAGGCGGAGGGAGAAGTGTACATCCATCTGGGAATGTATAATCTGCTTTTTCATGAAAGCTAAAAGATGACTCACAATCTGTATTACACGGTGCCTCTGTTACGGAATAATCTGTTTCACTCCAATATGTATCTTCGTGTTCCTTGTTGCATACTTTGCTCTGTGCCTGCTCACCAGCTTTGATGTTAACCTTCAGATTTTTCTTTCCACTGGTATATTGCACTTGAATTTCTTTTGCTTCAATGTTCATTTCCAAGGAGGCACTTCCGTTGATGGCAGTTTGAATTTTATGTTTAGAGGATCCCCTGTATTTCCCATTGTCTTCTGCTGAATGGCAAGCTGAAGGACACTGGTACTTTGAAGATTTTGAACACTGAGTTTTCTGGTATTGTCTTTCATGACAATGTTTCTTGTTCTTTGAACTTTTCTTTTTTTCAGACACAATGTTTGTTCCAGAATCAGACAAAAAAACATTCTTAATTTCTACTTTCAAATTAAAAGAGCCATATTTTACTTCTGCAGAAATTTTTCCAGTGGTCAAGGTAATGGGCTCTGAAGAGACTGGTTTGCCCCACAGTGTAATTTTTCCTTTGGATGAGCCCTCTGATTCACCATAAGTTACTGTAGCTAGGATTTCATCTTGCTGAGGAGAAAACATTTTAGGAGGGCAGTTCTTTTCCTTCTTTCCTTCTTTTTCACTGTCTGATATGTTATCAAGATCTCTATCTTCAGAAGCTTCTGAGCTACTCTGATTCTTGTTTTCATGATCTTTTCCATCTTCTCCAGTACTTTTTAC
This sequence comes from Cephalopterus ornatus, assembly GCA_013396775.1. Lineage (NCBI taxonomy): Eukaryota > Metazoa > Chordata > Aves > Passeriformes > Cotingidae > Cephalopterus > Cephalopterus ornatus. The sequence goes on along the minus strand of VZRE01005827.1, from coordinate 54,865 downwards.
ATCCAGCGGCTCTACAAAGCGAGCCAGAGCCTCATCTCCTTTATTTTCAAGGCTTCCTACACTTTGCTGGCATTTACAAATGGATGACAACTGTTCATCTAATTTAAAACAAAAGAAAAGAAAAAAAACATTTTTTCCCATGATTTGGTCAGCAGTATCATAAACGTGTGATTAACTTTGTGTTACTTTTCATATAAAACACCTATTTAATTTCCAAGGTGTAGTGTGTTTTACACAACATTATTTTAAAATGTCAGTATTAACTTGTTTTGTCTTAATTATTTGATAAGTAATGTGAAATAAGATAAACAGGTTGGGCCATGCTAACTAAATTTGATTTGAGAAAATCAATAGATAGCATTTTTTTAAAAAAATGAAGTCTTACAGTTGTTAGGGGATAAGATACTCTATTTCCATGTAGCAAGAGCTACACTTTTAAATTTTATTACTCCTCCCATTATTTACTGAGTTCCTGTGAACACACTGGGATAATCAGTGTCCTACTGCCTGCTTGCCCTTTGGGGTAAATACTATGGAATGTGATTTTTATAATCCTTCTACACATAAACAAAGGAATTAATTAATATTATCACAATCACACTGCAGATCAGTGGCACATTGCCAGGAGGTATGACCCACAGCTCCCTGTTGGAAGCAGAAGAAAATTATGTCTTCTGGCTGTACTAGGCAAGATTTCATGGCATTCATACAATGACATAAAATTCTGTCTTGCTTGGCCTTTTTTTAGAATATGTCATGTGCAATAGAGGATAACTGTTTACAATGACATCTACCTAAGTAGGATTAGAAGAAGCTATTAAATTAAGATAACATGGAGAAGTTTACACCAAGAATGATGAAATTTTGAGGCAATTAAACAATAACAATTTATTTGGAAAGCCTTTGCCAGAAATAGCTAGGCTAGCAGCTTAACTAAAACAAAATAGTAAGCCCCACCAAAATGTTACCTGTATGTAGCCACAATGGAGTGTGACAAACAGGTTTGGGCAAAAACATGTGTTTCTTTCTTGATGAATACATGAAGAATAGCTACATATGATTCTGATAATTTTACTTCAAATTAAATATTTCTGTAAACTTACATTCTCTGGAATCAGAGCTCTTTCTGCTCTTGCAGCTTTTTCTTCTTTTTCTACTCATTTCTAAGAACCGAGGGCATCTGTGTTCCACTTTTCTGTGTGGGAGGGAAAACACTGGAAAAAGAGAAAGCTTTTCTGGAGTAATTTTGCTCTCTTAACTCTCTCAGGCTTTCTAAATTGACTTGTTTCCTGTGTAAGGACTGGTTACAACAAAAAATAGGAAAGTTCTAGAGTAGGAACTAATGTGTCTGTTTCTTCTCTTGGTTATTTAGAAACAAATGTTGAAGGTTTCCAAATAATAGCTTAAAATCAATAACTCATGGTCTCAGCTCTGGAGCCTGAACCAATACTCTTTAAAGTAGGTGGAAGATTTAAGCAGTGGCTGACCTTTTACAGGCTATGATTTTATCTGATTCTAATTTTTAAAATTAATACATTGTTTTAAGCATTCATTTTAAATTCAATTTCATTTATTTACACAATGAAATACTATTAATAATTGTTTTCTTCTTTTGAGAAAATGTCAGACTTAAGAGAATAAATGGCCTCTCCTAGGACTAATTGCATTACTGACCTGCATATAGAGCAAACCAAGACCAACTTGAGTCTCACAGTTTGGGTTGCCCCTTGAACTCAAACTGTCACCCAAGAGCTGGGCTTTGCATCCATATATAGCTAGTCAGTCATTTTCTTGCAGTTGATCATTTAAGATTATCTCTCACTCAGATGAGACCTTAAATTTATATTGAATGAGCAGAATAGCTTGAACTTACAACTGTGGGGCTTTATTTTTTTTACAATGTTGAAATATAATGAAAACGGTTCAGTTTTAATAATAAGTGAATGCATTAGAATTTGCTTCTGTTTATTTAATATAGATATTTTGTATTCTATTCAAAATTAGTGGAAAACATAATTCATATTCTTTGAAACAGGAAGTATTTGAACTGCTAACACATCATTGGCATGGTCTTGAAAATCAGTAGAGTTATGTTGGGAAAAAATCAACTGGTTGCAAGTGTTATTATCATAAGCATCTTTAGATGTTTATCAGAACATAAATCACATCATTGTGGAAAGAGCATGAATGAATTTTTTAGGCTACAAACCTACCTGGTGAGGATGTCTAAATTTTGTTATGAGTATTAGGATAAATCATTTAAAATAATTATATTGGCATTATAAGACTCATGTTACACGTCACTGTGCAGTGATACATAGCTAGCCAAACAGCTGGGAAGTAATACTTTCAAGAGACAGTCATTGACTTCTACTTCTGAAAAATTTTAATTTTGTGTGAGGCCAAATGACCGAATATGCCAGTCCTCTTATTCATTATCTGGATGCAAAATGCAGGCATTCTCCTCTGTCTTTTTGGAAGACACCCTAGGGAGACTGACGAACTCTTCTACTTATTTCACAGCAGTCACTTTGGAATGTTTACATTGTCAGTTTTCAGGATGAAGCTGTACCTCTATTTTTTCCAGGAGTCTTCAGTCAAAGCTTGACAGACAGCCAAACCTGCCAACCGAGCTCTGTTCTCAGCAGGAAGAATGAGCTTAAAGTCAAATACAAGGCTGTAAAGAACACAGAGGCAAGAACTGAGACTGATACTTATCTGTAGTTTTGGATATGAGGTAAGGCCTATCAGTTCCAGACAAAAAAAATCAATATTCTCTTAAAGAGTTACATATGCAAGTATGCCAGGAGTATCAACCTCATATTTAGAGGTGCCATATGTAAGATCTGCAGATTGATGACATTAGGAACAGCCTAACACAGAACCATAATGTGATTGTGATAGTTGAGGTTTCAGTTATAACTCATTAAGCTGCTACTGAGAAAATATTTTTACTTCTAGGAGTTCTCTCAATGCAACTTAAGGAAGATGCTACACACTCAGTTCCTTCCCCTTCCATTTCTGCTTTCCCTTTTTGACCTTCATGGTTGTATTACCAAACTACTTGCATTTGTTATACTACTTTTTGTTGTTCCCCAGGAATTCCATTTGCATCTTTCCCCCTGCCCCCCATTCTACAATCACGAAATGGTTAATTTCTATATAAGAAATGTGATTTGTAATTGTCACTGTTAAAAACTGTTTGCAGATCAGCAACAGCTTCCTGTTTGACTTTAGTCTCTCTTTACATTTGATGGTTAATTGTACAGCTGTATGTACCACAGATTATTCTTCGAACAAATTCTGAATTTTACTGAATGTTGAACGCAACACAAGGCCAGGGATATATTTAGTACATGAAGTGTTTAAGGCCTAATTTTTAGGGAAGAGTAATAGGCATGTCTGTAATCAGTTAGCAATGGACTTGAATTAGGATAGCTTTGGGGATAAGGTTAGCATGGTTCAAGACAGATGGAAGAATAAAAAAGTACCTAAAATGCAGAAAAAGGAAACACTGCAAGACAGATGCTGGAACATTAAGGAGATAGAAAGCATTGTGGATCAGTTATAATGAAAATCATATTCATTTCAGTTTCTTCTCATAGCTGAAATTTATGTTTTGCCAGGTTTTGAAATGGTAAAACATCATATGACTTTGCAGAAAAAATTCTAGGTCTGAGATGATCAGTAGTTTTACTGCTACTCAAACAGCACTTAGTGTTGCCCCTCTGCATAACAGGATTTTGGGAAGTGATCTAGTACATTCTAAAATTTAAAACTGAGCAAGCTGCCGTGAAACCATCACTAGGAATAGCCAAAGATCACTGCTGCTTATAGAGTAGGTTTACAGATTTTGCTATGTTGTCAAAGGTGAGACTAAAGGTATAGATTTACAGGATGATTAGGTTATTTTTTTATTTGTTTTTTAGTAATTTCTGTAGTTGGTAGTAAGTAGATCAAAATTATAATGATTGTTTGCACTGTTCATTTCTGATTAGGTCTTACCAGCTCAGATGCTAATTCTATTTATATATTATTAATTTTTATTGTACCTTCAGTGTGTTAAAAGTGCTGGTATCTTAAATTTCAAGTGAACATTGAAAAGATAACTTTTGCTGTCCATACTTCATTTCCATATGTTACTTTATCCTTACTCCTTTAAAGTCTACCACAGCAGAAGAGGCACCAGTTCTTTGCTTTTCATTCATTTTATCCATGCATTGCCTTTATCTATTCTTGCTTCATTGGTCCTGAAGCTGAGATGTGCTGACAGAATTAGGAATTTCATCATGTTCAATCCCAGTCACATGAGTAGACCTCTTGACCTGAGTAAGGATTAGTTGTGTGCATCAGGACTGCACGGTCAGACCCTGCATTAGGGACTATTTTGTCCACTGCTGCATGTGAGATGAACATGTGTCCAATCAGCTTAGCTGGGAATAGAGGCACTCAACAGGTCACTGGATGGAAGCCAATGTCCAGTGACATAGTTCTCTACATGACAGGTTATTCTTACTACAAACAGCACTGCTTGGGTGAGCTCAGAATAACAACATCTAACTCTGAGTAAACAATCACATTATAAATAAGTCTACATTTATATCACACTATAAATATAGTTAAAGCTCTGCCTAGAATGTATTAATTTGTACTGTGAATGACATCTGTAATGCTATTTTTTCGGGATAATGCAAGCGATGACAAATTCTGTGATAATAAAGGCAAAAAAATACTTCTCTAACATATGCCTTTGAGTTCATCTTTCTAGGCAGAAGAGTTACCTTAAAAATTCTGGTAAAGTAAAATTGAAAATACGGAAGTTATTTTATGTTTATATATTTATATAATGGAGATTTAATGTGAAAACGTGTTCTTAAATATTCTAAACAAGCATGTTCAGTGAACTTATACAGTAATGATGAGATAAGCAGAAAAGACAAAGTAAAAAAAGAAAGGAAAACATGGTGAATGTATTTACTAATGTTGAATAGGAGCGGTGTGATGACATAATACATTTGCAAAATATTTAAAGTTCTTTCAGGATAACATCAATTTCCTTTCCTACAATTTCAGCATCCTCTGTTACAGAAGGCATGGCTATAAATACATTCAGTGGCAGCTCACTGAACACTTCCCTTCTGAATTCTGTACTGCAGAAGAATGATGTCACAGCATCCCAAAACAAGCCTTTCTGAAACAAGAACCTTTTACTGCTCTTTCCTTCTGTTTTTCAACCACCTCAAACCCTTCTGTTTCCTTCCTCTGGATACAGAATCCTACTTTTTGTCCCCATCAGATGACCTTAAAAATACTGAATTTACTAATTCACTTCCAGTGCGTCTCTGTATTTCTCAGTATTCTTCTATTCCTTACTTGTCTTACTGAAGTATCTCTTACTGAAGTACCTTCTGGTTTGCCTTTTTATAGTTTCCACTAGTACGTTATTTGAGTAATTTCTGAACACCCATTTTTGCAATATTATAACCAAAAAATGTATGTCAAACACATACAAGATGTGTTATCAAAAATGTCTGAAAAGACAGGTCTTTAGAAAAGGTGTCTACAAAATGTCTAGAAAAAAGAAAGCAAGCAGCCACTTATAGGGTCTGTAATGGTGCCCTAAAGCACTTAAAAAATAATAAAAATGTGAATTATATGACTGTTAAAAATCAGCTTCCATTTCAATGGAGCTCAGTAGATATTTGGCAGTATCCATTTCACTCTGAGGATGGAGCATTCAAATGAAACACTTAGAAGAGCATGGGTCAGTGAGATCAATCTGCAGCAGGTATTGTACTAGGAACCATTTTATTTCAGGAAATGTGCTGCAGGACTTTTAATGAGGACACCAAATCAGGATCTTCCTTTTTAAGATCATGAAAACATATCAAACACCAGTCAATATTTCTGCCGTTCTGATTCTCAAGGAACGTTACTATCTAAGCAACTAAGAACACATCACATAAGCCATAAACCAGCATATTTAGGAAATCCAAGCTCCATGTAATCAGATTTTGTGTTATTTTTGACTTTTCTATAAGCAGCAAGTGACATAGTGTTCAATAGATTTTCACCAATCTCTTGAAAAGAAATACTAGGTATACTATTCTTGCCATTATGTTAAAGCTGCCTCCATGAGGCAGGGTGCACTACGACAGTAGCAGTCAGTGAAATGTCTTCAATATTATTTTAAATGCATACTGAGAATGCAAGTGCCAACAAGGTTGTAATGAAAAATAGTTCAGCCATCACGGGCTGTATATACACAAGCATTTCTGTCTTTTTAGGGAGAAGTCGAGTCACAGGTTTCAGCTCCTAAATTCTGCAAAATCATATGTAAAACTAATTTCTTAAAAAGCTTCTGCCTACTTACTAAGTAATCTTGCATTTGCTTAATTATTTTGAGCTTTTGCAACAAAAGACAGAAAATAACGTACTAATAAGGATATGCATTTATTTCAGATTTTGGAGATATTTAATTTCTGCATCAACATTTCTCATTCCCTTCATTTAAATATCTGCCCTGCTTTACACCACAGCAAATTAGTAGGTAGCCTGTGTGCTGTCCATACAGGATTCTGTGATGATTTTAGCAGAAGTACTATATAATGACTATTTCAACTTGCTGGTAAGATTTTTCCAGTAGTATCAGTTCATTGTAATGGATGTTCATGTATTTATTTAATTACGTAAGTAAAAACGTATTTTTAAATAAAGAACATAGCTTATTGTGCATTGTATCTCTTTTATACTACATAAAATAATGTTTTCTTCATCAAGTGCTCTGAAAATATGTTTTAAGAAGTTCCTATATGCTAAAATGACAAGATACAGTCTCAGGAAGTAAATATCTTAACTATCTATCATTTAGGAAAACATTCCTATTTTCTCACTGTGGAAAAATCTGAAGAATTCTCATATTTTATAATAGCTATGATTAGTTATAACAATTACTATCTACAAAATACTACCTAGCATGGTCTTATTTAAAAAAAAAGAAGTTTATACTTACCATTACTATGAGCCAATATTCATTTTCCTCAGACAGTTGCTTGCTACTATGGACGTTTTGTGAATAGCTTGCTTTTCTAAGCTCATGAAGGATGGGCTGTCTGTCTTACTGAAGCTTAATAGGATAACAAGTTCAAATTTTTTTTTTGCTTTGGACTTACCCACTTCTGTATTGCCAACCACTGTCAGCAATGCTATGCTGTATACACATATCCTTCAAATCACTCAGGCAATAAAGGACTACTAGTTATTTAACTCTTTACAGCTAAAGCAGATAATGAAAATAACCACCAAACTTACCCAGGCATTACAAAATGTCAGCTTTGTCAATGAAAATTAAAAATAAAAGAGGAAGCAACGCTCACTGTCTTGATCCACTTCTTTTTCTATTTTTGTCTCCTAAGCTCAGAATCTGATTAGTGTATTTAATTCCACGGAAGCATCATGACTGGTCTACCTTTAATCAGCCTGTTGACATTCACCCCTTTTTCCTTCATATGTTGTAGAACTCAAGGTAAGTATTTACAAACTTAGCAATATCACTATACAAAACATAATGTTCATGCTACACTATCAACACTGGAATGATTTTATTCTTCAAGTTAACACAAATCCAGTATAAAAAATGAGATAAAAGAAGTATGTTTATGGTGACCACTGCAAAGTTCTTAAAAATATCATCAGTTACATACAAGGTCATTACATTGCATGAGATTACAGCTTCATTAGAAGTAACAATTTGTGTTTAAATACCTAATTTATCTTTTTCTACTTTATTGTTACCATTTATATTAATTACAATTTCAAAAATAGATAAAACCCACATTTTCAGATTATATACTGAATAGAAGGTAATTCTCCTTAGTATACAGGCATTGCCAGAATTCTCTGCCTTGTACATCTACATGTCATGAGTACTTGTTTTGCTCTTGTGCCATTGCAGAAGGGAGAAAAGAGTGAGATCATTATTACACAGTGCAAAGAAAACCTCTCTTAGTGTTTTAAGGAATACTGTTTTCTTAACGTACTGCATTAACTTAGGGGCAAGAAGCAGCCTGCTTGCAAAGCTGCTGCTGTCTTTTGGATAAGGCAAGCTACTGAAATCTTATGGAGGTGTTGCCCTGACCATATATCAGTCAAGACCACTACACTGTTTAATTGCTGCTAAATTTAATTTGGAACTTTTTAAAATTGCTGTAGTGTCTAAATAACTACAGCTTTTTGCTCTTCAATTAGACATTTCATGTGTAAACTGCAAAAAATAACTGTCCTTCAGAAAATTTTCAAACTAAAATTCAAGCCTTGACCAACAAACTGGGCAAATTAAGCAATAAAAAGCCAGGAAAGTTTTCCTTTAAATAGGAGATTAAATTTATCAAAGTAATTGTCTTAAACAAGGTATTTGTCTTCTCTGCAAATAGTTCATCTGTTGGCGAGGGAAAAAGGGGGGAAAAAAGCTTAAAAAGCTTTTTAAAAAGTTTTAGATTTTTAAAATCTATAAATATTAAAAATCGTTGACACACCAGAAGTTATCAGAAGATCATTAAAATATTACTCTTAAAATCAGAGATTACTCAAGTGTGGTTTCCTTTGTCATACTATTATTTTCTGCTTCTCTTCACACATTAAAATGAAAATTTTCAAATTATTTATAAGCATTGTAATTGCAGATATATATTGTCATATGCATTCTCAAATAAAAAATTGGGCAGATTATTAATATAAGTATTGATTATGGCTACTTTGGAGTTTCACAGTTACCAGCTCATCCTAATAGCAACGCACCATAATTTCCTGCATGAAAAACTAATGTGCAGATGGGCCTTAGACATGGACACTTAGTTGCCTCACAGGGATAAATTATTTATTTTTACACTACCTATATTTGCTCTCTGCTTCATCCTCCCTTTTCCATCTGCTCATTCCTTTCTTGTTCATCTTTGTTAATGTGCAATCACCATAGCACCAGTCACAATTTCCTTTCTTTGCTTGGCTTCCACCACTTTCAAATGTTCTCCTTCATTTGTATGAGCAACCTGCAACCAGGCTTCCTTCTCTTCCACGATTTTTTAAAAAAGATTAATGCCAGTGATAACATGCAGTCCTGCTGGTACCTGTAGCCCATACAGCTTGCCACAACTCCCCTTGTCTTTAAAAGCAATTTTTAAGGGAAGCAGTGCATTGCTTCCTTCTCCTTTCCAGACAGCTCAAGAGATAACCTGGTTGTCTTCATTTGTACATAGAGCTGAAACAAGGGAGAGAAGGAAGCAGTGTAATATGTCAAATGTTCCAAGCCTGTAAGAAATGCTTCTTGCTTTTAAGTTTGATATGCACTGCCTTACCAAAAAAATCCCCAAAACTGCTGAGTATAGTCTGACACTGAATAGGAAAAAAGGAACAAATAGGATCTGTAGAACAGTTTTCCTGATTCCAGTGTGGCAGGAGTTTTGAAACAAATATGACATCATTCACTGTGAAAAAAAATGCAAACCACTCTGAGTAAACAAGCCACCATATAACAGTCAGTTTGTATTTATAATTGTATTTCCCTTGGGTCATTTGCATTTCTTTTTATATCTCTGTGATGACTGCAGAATGACAGACTACAGACCATTACATAATGCCATTAGAAATAAAAATAATACACTTTATTTTGAAAATATTAACATCCTTTTCAATAACTTGATGAATTAAGGCACAAACCTGAACTCTGGCATTAGGTACACATAAGTAAATATTTTAATTCATATAATCCTTTCCCAGTCCTACACCTGCAGTTAACATACTTATTTTAAGTGCAAATTTTTTAATAGCAGTTAACAATCTTAGCCTCTCCATTTCCATAAAAAATTTTGTGCGTATTTTGAGATGAAATGTCTTGTTTTTCCTCCTCCATTACTCTGTGGTTCCAAAGAATCAGAGAATGACATAACTCACTGTCTAGGGGTAGTAAGTGCATTATTATCTTATAAAATACTAATGTTTATGCTTTTGGGGATGGCTCTCCAACACCTGTTCGAAACCAAAGCATTGTGTTATACCTTTAAATTCAGGCTAACATACAACTGGGTAAGTGCAGGCCAAATCAGAAGGGATGAATGCATGCCTGCTTAGAGCATTAATGTAAATTAGGTTATTAATGCGAAAGATACCTAGTACCACATATTCACCATTTACAAATGTTATTAGCATAAAAATAACCATTGTTGGTGAGCTTTCAGCACTGAATGCTGACTCTTGTGACAGGCGGAATGTAAAGAATGGAGAAAGGCAAAAATGAGAAAGAAACAATTAAGATAAAATAGGAGGATATAAATACAGAATTCAAACAGCAGGCAAGGTCAGACATCCCTCTTTGTAATGCTGTGACTCCTTCCAGTGGAGAAAGGACCAAATCAAACATTAAAAGCATAACAGTAAAAAGCATAGTAATTTGATTCTAGGACAAAAAACCAGGCTGTGCACAACAAGGTACCAATTCTATTTGTTGCTTGCTTGTTTGGGATAATTGTTGTCCATTTCTAATTCAGCTCTGAAAACACCTACAAATGATTTGCAAACTTTTGCTCAGAAACCTAAGGAAGAGCTCAAAAAATCACATTTACTAGAAAAGCACATTTATGAGACGAACAATTCTAGTTTATTCCTAACTTAGCATTCAATAGGAGAAGTAACTTAAATCAATTATTTGAACTAAAGATTAGCATTCATTCCAATCCAATGTTTTATCAACTGGTGTGCAATAGCTCGACTCGGTGGTACAAAGAATGAACGCTGGTTTCCTTTGATGAGAACTTCCATGACCTGCAATAAAACCAGATTTTTTTATCTTTAGAAGAGAATATTATAAACCACATACAATCTAACACTGTATTAATGCAGGAATTTCTTTCCTATGATGATTCATCAGTCTACCATTACTATAGCTATTAAAGAGGCACTAACAGATTCTGCAAGACAGATGCAGAGAAAAACCCACGTTGTGTGAATTCTGTCATTTTTGAGCCCCAAAGGATACCTTCTTCCTATCAGAACTGTGGAGACTTATTGCTATTATACTATTTAAGGTTTTTGTGAAGTTTTTTTATGGTAAGGACCACCAGATGATGCTCTACACTGTGACATAAATACTTTTTTTTTAATTTTTACACGAAGTACCAAAGGAGATGTGTTTTCTTGGTTTTCTGAAGCAGCTGCAAGCAACATGTGATGACACCTTTACTGCAGTTCATTTCTGAAGAACATCTATTTTCAGCTCTACCTGCATGTGACTAGCTGCATTTAGAACTGATATTCATTTAAAATAATACTCCCAGTGTTGATAGAAATACTCTGAGATTGCAGGAGACTAACTTTGCCTTGAAGTTGACTTACAATCAAAACACTTCAAAATGCTAGGCAGAAGTCCATTGCTATTAGAGGTTGAGCTCCAAATTTGCCTGTGGGAAAACCTGTGAAGACTATGTTATGTAAGCAATATTTCCTTCTTCTACTCAGGAACTGAAATATTTCTGTGAAGGTCCTTTTTACCTCTCTTTTATTTGATTGTATTTTAACTACTCAGGGAAGCTAAGTGTAGGACTTCCTATTAATGCACAGTAAACTGCATTCAATAGCAGAGTATTAAAATAGTACTGGATGGAAAAAAGATCTTCAACCTAATGAATTCCCAGAGTTCTCACCTGAACCTCCCTCTCTCCCAGCAAATCTGGCAGCATGCTCATTTGGATAAACTCTCATGATGAATGCTATTAAATATTCCTTCTGCCAAAGCAAAAAGCACAGGCTTGCTAAGGAAGTGGGTTAAAATAAGAATAACTTGGATATCTCCCAAAAGGGAAAGGTGAACAGCTAACTGGCAAAAATGTCATAAAAGGGACTTGCAAGTGACTCAGATATTCCTGTGAATATTTGCCTTTCTCTGTAATCTGCAATCATGATATAATGCAACTGTAGTATGATAAAATGCATAGCAGACATACCCATTCAACTTGCTGGAAAAAACAAGTATCTGTTGTATGCCAGAACCAGTACATCACAGAATAATCAATAGAAGAAGGAAATTAAATTGAACTTTACCTGTTGTCTAGAGAACCAGCGGGCATCCTCTATTTCGTTCTTGTCAACTTTAATTTCTGTGGACACTGCCACAGCCAAGCAGCCAATCATTAGGGATGAGGGCATTGGCCATGGCTGACAAGAGACGTACTGAACATGGCCAACTTTGACTCCAGCTTCCTCTTCCACTTCTCTTCGAACGGCATCTTCTATTGTTTCGCCTAATCAGAAAGGGCAAAGAACAAGCAACTGATGAAAATACTCCAAGCAACAATCACATCCTGTGTTTTGAACTGACTCTAAGGATTTGAAACTGCCCAAGGCAATTATCTATAAAGATCTAGTTCAGGGCATAGACCTCAAGCACAAGATACAGAAGTCTAGTAAGGTAAAACCAGATGCCAAAGCAAAATGGAACTTTGAAAATAAACTGTAATTAATTTCCATATCATATTTGTTTCCTGAATTGATAATTTATCCTACATACAAACAATTATTACCACAACTAAAATGTCAAAAACTGAGTAGAAAGTACATTATTCCTTTAATTACTTTTAAAATGCTGATCCGTTCATTTATAAATAGTGCTGTGTAAGTTTCTGGATTTTCAGTATGATTGTGACAGCATGTACTGCAAGTTGAAGCATCAACCAGTTGTAACGAATAGTATGAAAATAGTGACAGAAGACTTGCTCACATTTCTGCATTGTATTATTCACTTTGTCAGATTCATCCTTCATTGTCTTAACACATGGACAATACTGCAAACTTAAACTGCAATGAAAGCTTTGCTTCCATATTCACGGAAAACTGCTAGATGTGTATGTGGAGTGTTGATGGTCTCATCATATGCACACAGGTACTGTGCTGTAACCACTGATTACAGGTTCATTAAGGGAGACAGTCCATGCATCAGAGACAGAGGTTTTAGTTTAGTTATGTTCAGCTGATTAGAGTACCTGATTTTATCATTGGCTGCTCTTAAATTTCACTTTATGTAGACTTGAATTCAGTGTCAGAAAATGATCAGGCCAGCAGACTGGAGTGAAGGGAAAGCAGTGAAGAAATAAACATCTTGTCTTTTTTCAAATGATACCTGAATCAACTTATTCATGCTGTCACAGTATGTCAACCTGCACACATTTACTGAATACAATTATACACTTCCCAGTATGTTTTACAAATTTTTCTGCAGATACTAATAATTGTAACTAATTCCAACTATTCTGCTTAACACTCAAGCAAAATATCTCTTTACTTTTCTTTAAAAATTATGTCATTTCTACTTATCTCCCATATAATAAATCAGGGTCTAAACATGTAAGCATACCTTTAACTTTATGTTAACCTTAAGTTACACTTTAACTCTTATTTTTTCTATGCTAAAATCCTTTGTAAACTATCACCAAACAAACGACAGTATATGTGCTTTTAAACATTTTTTTTTCACTTAAATATGTGATTTAAGACTGCATGATAAGAAAACAATTTGAAGGTTTTATTTACTCATTTGCTTTTTGGGTTTTTTTATAAATCAGCTGCTGCAAAGTACAGAATAAGCATATTTATTAAAACAACTCATCTAACAGGCAGCAAAAGCATTAATTTAACATATCATGAAATATATTTCTGTGTTATTGTAAACATACAATAATGTTACGTGACAAAAAATATTTGGTAAGGGAAAAGAAATTACTTACCTGGTTCTACAAATCCAGCAAGACAGGTAAACATTCCTGGGGGAAACCTCTTCTGCCTACCTAAAAGGCAGTGGTTCCCATCTGGATGGATGACTTGCATTATCACAACAGGATCTGTAAGGGATGTGGAAGGAATATATTTCAACATTTGAGGGACTTAAAAGCAAGAATAAATTTCATCCTACTGAATACTAATGTTAAGATAAATAAGATATCCTTAAGTGGTTGAAATCATAATTGTGCACATGCCCAGAGCAAGCTGTTATTTTATTTAACTTTGGAGTTTTTCTCCCTGCAAGATAGCTGTTTAATTTGTTTTGCAACATATATGCTTAGTAGAAGCAGTTTACTAACCAAGGCTTGAAATGCAGAACAGAAATTACCTGAAACCAAAGTCTGTTTGGTTACAAACAATCTGATAAGAGTATCAGCAATACTAACCTAGACATGCACACAGCATACAGCAATAGTTTCCACAGCAAACCCGTTTATTGTCACCTCCTCTACACCCACAGAGGTCTGAAGAATGTACTTTTGACCGAATACCAAAGAAGAACCAGATACTTTGCAACAATGCAATCACTGACTAAACTTTCCACCTTTGACTTTGTTTATTCTTTGCTATCAGCCTCTTCTATGATGTTGCACTTTTACCTACTTTCTTACTTCTGATCATTTTATCTGTCTTTTTCTTTCTAGCTTAGTATTTTCTCCCATTGGTATCATCAACCCTTTTGATTTGTGATATTTTCCCCTTTTTTATTGTTTTATCTTAATTATTTCAGTGTTTTGGTTACCTGGTTTGGGTTTTTTTTAATCTACCTCTCTATATTTTTCCTCTTGCTGTTGTTTTTTCACATGGGTTTTTTTTTGCCCACAACACTAGTATTTTCTCTGTATGAAAAGGCTTGCTTCAACACAGTAATTTTAAAGACTGGTGTCCTGCTCAAAGTTATCTGCCACATGGCACAGAATATGCAGTGTTGCTGTCTGAATACTACCTTGAGAGAAAGGCCTCAGTAGATGCAAGTTCATCAGCCTTTCCCATACAATCCCATTTTTTCTCTACGTTTGTTGTGCTAGAGACTGTAAAGAAACAACCACTAAATATTTTAGCAAGCTTCACTGTAGTACACAAGACAGAATAATATCACAGAACTGACTGCTATAAAGATACATCTAGAGCATGTAAGAGGATAGGGAATTCAGAAATACAACACGTACACAACACCCAGAACTACAACTGCAGAAGAGAGGACAAGGTAGGAGAATGAAAGGTGACCAAAGTGTCACCAAATGATTCAGAAAAAACAAGGGTTTTTTTCCATACTTGTTTCCCCATCAATAACATAATACACTTCCTTTGCAACACATATATGACATAGACAGGAATGACAGAGACAGAAAGACTGTCTATAAAAGCTTATATTCTTAGTAGAAATAGGCCTGGCAATTTGTGACTGGCAATGAATAGTGTAAGCCAGTGACGACGGCTAATAGCATCCAAGTGGCACTACAGGAAAACGAGCACTATGTCAGAACTTGGGGTCAAATTTGATACAGAGCTATTTCAAGCTCAGAGGGCTTGCAGAAGGTGAGAAAAAAAATGCAGGTGGGGAAAAAAACAGGAAAATGTGACTCTTTGTACTGTTACTATCTCATTTATGTTGTTGGAATTCCTAATTTTTATTACTTTTTGCAATAACGACTGGTATTTTTCCAGCAATTCTGCGTTACAGGCTACTGCAAAAGAGAGAATTCTGAACTACTCAATCCTAAATAGAGCTGAGACACACACACGCTGGGGAGAAACCAGTATGGAAGACCTGGGACAGAAGTTAGCAGCTGAAATGATTAAAAATAAATTGATTTACAGGTATATAATAATACAAACAAGCCACTTAAGAGCAATTATTCTAAAATTCTCACCTACTCTTGGATATGATGTGTTGTGAACTCCTTGGAGACTGGGACAATCTTCTTTCAAGCAAGTTTTCTTGTAACCCCCTTCCTCAGTCTTGGTTGTACTCCCACACGTTGGGCAGAATCGGTAACGGTCGTGCCATGCTAGAACAGACCTAGCCTGGGCTACTACTCCTTTAAAAGGATACATTGAAAATTCACAAAATCAAATATTAATTCATATGAGCTTTTCACAGTATAGAAGCAGCAAACAGTAGAGTTTTTAACATAAAAATCAAAGTAAGACTATGGCTTGAATTATAATCTGCTACAAAAAAAGATGAGCAATATGAGTTATGAAGACCTTTTTCTCTGCAGCACAGCTCATGCAATCAACCACAGTACCCTACAGCTACAGAACAATTTATACATTCAGAAACAAATTCATCTGGATCGATATACCCTGCTTGTCACAAAAGTTAGCCATTCTGGGCAAAGTGCCAGAATTATGTATCACACCTTTTCCAGAAGACGTTTTAGGGCTACTACAGGTATTGACATAATAATGCATTGTTCCATTTAAAGTTGAGGGGCAAGTCAAGCTTGCCCTTTATACTTCTGTAAAAGCAAAACTGCTACAACAGCAGTTGACAGCAACATGTCCATAATTCATTCACTTTGGTATCCTCACTTATCAACACTTCTTTCTCAGATGAGTATTCAACACACTCTTAATAAAGATGTAAATCTCATTTCTTGTAATGAAAACTTAGTAATGACAGACTTTTCCCTTCTTTTCAGAACATTAGTGTGCATGAACATTTAAATAGTACTATTTAAAACCCAAGATGATCTATAGGATTTACAGACTAATATTGCCACTGCAGAAGTTAGCCCTTTGCAATTGCACGTTTTTACATATAAAACTCTTACCAAAACCACTAACTAGCTTTTAAAATCAAAATATTTCTAAAGCCACTAAAAATACCCAATTCCTTTGCAGTGGTTTGTCCTTGCACTGTACCTCACTGAAACCTAAAGTCTACCTTCTAATCACACATTTGGTACTTGCTGCATTTCATGCATCTTACCAGCTTCTTTTTCAGGTAGCTGCAGCAGTGCTGGCATTGGTGGGTGAAGAAAGTAACAATCCTCATGCTTCTGTTTAAATTTCTCAGCAGAAGCAGAATCTATGCTAAGAGCAAACCAAGCAACTAACCCGTCCTCTTCATCTTGCAGAACTCTTCCATTGCAAGCAGCCTCCAGGTTCTGATGAAGTTCAACTCCAAGAAAAATCAAGGTACACTCTTCGGTTTTGTTCAGGCACTGCTCCACATCCTTGTGGTACAGCCTGCAAAGCTTTACTTCTGGCTGCTGAGAACTATCTATTCCCCCACCCAAAGTAACTAGGGGACTTAGATTTGAGAAGAGGATGTATACTGTAGTTGGATGGCTTTGTTTTTTACTCAGCCACTTGCAATCTGTTCTTTTATTGCTCCTTCTGTCCAGAAGTGTCATGCCAAAATAATTTTCATATTCTTTCACATCATTTGACAAAAAACTAGGCTTCTGATCACCCTTGACATTAGCCAACAAATTAGCTATGTGTTTGTACCCCCAAAATTTAGCGATGTCCAGAGCTGTCTGCCTTGATTTATTAATGATTGATCTGTCACACCTAGAAAATAAGAAAAGAACTGTGATTACCAGGGTAAATATGTTTAGGAAGAGTCTTGGTGCTGTGTTATTCTTACTTACAGCATATCTGATACTACTAAAGTGCAAGAACTTCTAGACACTCTGTCTATACTGGGGCACTCTTTATTTTAGCACATAATGCTAAATATTTAGCATTATGGTAATGAAAAGCAATTGTACTTCATTTTCTTTTGCTAAGGCCAGATTTCTCATTTTTGTTGATCCACTGAGCTTCATGCAGTACTACAACAGCAATGGATTAATTAAAATTCCACACGCTGTATCATGGAGAAAGAAAAAATGTCAAGACAGAACTTTGAAAGTCAGGCTAGGGGTCTGTTCCTCATAACCAGTAACAAAAATGAAAAATAAAAGCATTTATAAAAGTTTAACAAGCATTACTTTCTAGGAGCTACTCAAATTAGCATTAAAATATTTACAATACAATATTTTATTGAGGTCACTTTGTTCAGGAGGAGACTGAGGGGAGACCCCATTGCAGTCTACAACTTCCTTGTGAGGAGAAGTGGAGGGGCAGGCACTGATCTCTTCTCTCTGGCAAACAGGACCTGAGAAAATGGCATGAAGCTGAGTCAGCGGGGTTTAAGTTAGATGTTAGGAAACCCAGAGAGTGGTTGGACACTGAACAGTCACCAGGAAAGTCATCACAGCACCAAGCCTGTTTGAGTTCAAAATGTGTTTGGATAACACTCTCAGGCACACGGTGTGGTTCTTGGGGTGTCCTATGCAGGGCCAGGAGTTGATTTTTGTGGGTCCCTTCCAACTCAGGATATTGTATGCTTCTATGATTTACCATAAAATTACAATGAAGAATACAGCCCCTACTTAATGACAGAAGTAGCACCATTTTAACTGTGGTGCTGATCTCCGTAGGGATATCTCTGTTACCCAAATGTCTGTAAAATGACATAGATGAGGAAACATTGTCTTGTGATATATATTTGAATATTAAATCCAAAAAGAAACCCAAACCTGAAATAGATTGGGTTTGATTGGGAAATCAAAATAACACACTTTAATATTTTGTCAATCTTAACTCAAATGGGTAAATAAAATAGAGTTGTCACTATGAAGTACAAATTATGCAGCACATCAGGGCCAAATTCATCATTTTTTAAAAACAGAAGATGCCAGTGTAATAATGTTGCTGATACACAGGTAACTGTCCCACAGGCAAGACTATTTTCAGATTTTAGTTTAACTTCAGCAGGTTTTGAGGGAATTTGAGTATAGTTTAGAAACTACTACTGCTCATCCATCTTTAAAGATAAGGTTTCCTTTAGGCAAAATATTGCTTAATTTCCTACTTAATTTCCTATCTCTCAGTCAACTGAATTTTGTCTTCCCCCTTCTATCTCTAAGGTATGTGCAGACTGTGATCAGGTTGTTCTTCAGTGTCCACAACCGTGGCCTGAACTCTTTAGACAACCAAGATCTTTTTTTCCAGTCTGCAAACATTTTCTGTAGCTTTTCTCAAACATGGACAAACACATGTGCATCAGGCAGCTCGAGGGAGGTGATTGTGCTTCTCTACTCTGTGCTTGTGTGGCCTTACATGAAGTAAGTACCGTGCACAGGTTCGGGCACCACAAACTATTAAGAAGAATTTAAGGCTATTAGAATGTGTCCAAAGTAGAGCCATGAAGTTGATGAAGGGTCTAGAGGGGAAGCTTGTTCAGCCTAGAAAAAAGGAGACTGAGGGGAGACCTCACCCTGGTCTGCAGCTTCCCCATGAGGGGAAGAGGAAGGGCAGGCAGTGATCTCTTGTCTCTGGTGACCAGTGATGGGACCTAAGGGAATGGGCCCAAGCTGTGTCAGGAAAAGTTTAGGTTGGATACCAGGTAAAGATTCTTCACCCAGAGGGGCAGCTCGACTCTGGAACAGGCTCCCCAAGGAAGTGGCCAAGCCTGACAGAGTTCAAGAAGCGTTTGGACAATGTTCTCAGGCACATGATGTGATTCCTGGGTAGTCCTATGCAGGGCCAGGAGCAGCTGGACTTTGATGATCCCTGTGGGTCCCTTCCAAACGCAGCATATTCTCTGATTCTATAATTAAATTCTACAATTGGCTTGCCAGGATTATTCTCTGTAATGTTATGAAATGTTACTTTCATAGACATTCATGCTTATATAACCAGCAATTTTATTTGTCAAAATAATTATTATGACTAAGTGTTAACTAAAACGAGACCAGTGAGGCCACAGCAGCATCTCAGGAACTATATTCAATTGTCTAAGAGAGCAACCCTGAAAAGAGCACTTAAAAGCGACATTCACTTTTTTTACAGTAAGCGTAACTTAAAAAACTCTTATCCTATTTACCAGCTGGTAAATTCCCCCAGATTCCAGAATATTCCTCAATACACAAAATCTGGCACTCAGACACTCCTCTACATGCTGGAATGCACTGATTTCTGTATAAACTACTGGTTAATTTAATGCTTCATGCTGAGCTTCAGCAGAGGCCACAGGATTTGGGTAAGACTGAAAAAAAATAAGAAAAAAGGGTGGCATGATCACTGGAGGCTGTGGAATGCTATGCCTGAAGTTATTCATAACTACAAAATGAACTAAACTTGCTTGGTTCTGTAATTAGGAGTGCAGAAAGGAACTACATTAATCAAACAGGCTTGAATAATGTAGAGCTCAGCTGAATCACATGTGACTCTCACCCTTCATTTTGAGATGAATTTTTTTCGGGGTCTCAAGAACACTGAAGCACTCTTTGCATCTTTGAGTGTCTTGAAACACTAGAACTACAACAGATGACTAGAAAACAGCAAGTTTTTGACAAGCAATGAAGACGCTTGGTGTCGTACCAACTTAAGAAAGTAACAATGACATGGTCAAGCAAGAAGGAGAATGTGTATTGTCCAAAAACTAAGATACAACTGAAATTTATCAACTGGTAACTTTGGTAAAGGTGTGTCTGCCATGCCTGACTTAAGAGTCAGTATGGCAACAAAAATTCTGCACTGCAACATAGATGCAAGTGGATTACAAATAAAGTTATAGAAAAAAATCAGAATTGAACAATTAAACACACCAAATTTATATTCAGTATCGTGGTTGGCATGGCATGCAAAGTTTGTTCTATTCTGTTAGCCTCTGAGAGAAGTGATAACATATCCTAGAAGATCAGAAGAATAATTTTAGGGATGTTTATAACTTTTAGAGTTTCTTAGCAAATATGGAAAGCATTATGCAACAGCAGAATTCAGTTACAGACTGACACAGAGTACACTTTCCTGAGTTTTAACCATGAAAATGCTGCCACTATCTGTCAGTAAACTTACTTTTCTGAGATAAAACTGAAATGGGCACAAAGGAATGCAAATTAGAGCTCCTGAATGCGGTCTATTAAGCAGCTTACCCTTGTTCAAGAAGAACCCGCACAACCTCGAGGTGTCCATTCCTGGCACCAAACATCAGGGCTGTCCAGCCATTCCCTGCAGTTGCGTTGACAAGTGACGGGGAGCGACTGAGCAGTGCTTTCAGTCTGGCTGCATCTCCCACGGCAGCAAAGTTGTGCAGCTGAGAAACCATGTCCTGGCGGAGGTTCTTCTCGAAGTCTGTCATTGTGTCAACTAAAAATGCCAGAGAACATATCCACTGTTACTAAAACTATTTAAGTAAAAGAATTAAGTTTAATGCTGTACAGACCACCCATATTTTCACAAAAAAATACTAACAGAACAGTCAGATTCTTGTCATTAGTGTAACAGTGTTATTCCAAAACAAATCTCCGAATACAGTGAAATTTACCTCAACAATCAAAACCAGTTCTAAAGAGGCTTAAAGGAGACGAAGATTTCCCCACGAAAATGAAGCTGCTTTGAAAGTGAAAAACATGTTGTTTCTCGACCGAACACACATAAACACACTCAGCCACTGCTGCTGCGACACCCTGCCACAGCTTCCATTCCCTCAGCGCCCGCTCCACGCCCTCCCCAAGGACACGGACCCGCCACCGCCTCCTCCACCCGACCGTCAGCGGCCCCCGGCGCGCCCGGCCCACCTCCCCGCACTCCGACTGCGCCTCCACCGCCCCGGGGCCGCGTCTCGCGGCCGCCCCGCCCCGCCGAGCCCGGCGGCGCTGCGGGGGAAGCACCGCCCTGCGGGGGGCCGAGTCTTGGGCTGAGCAAGGGGCTGAGCTGGGCCGAACCTGGGACGGAGCGTGAGGCTGCGGCGCCCGGGTTGTGCGGCGGCCGCGGGTGTTGNGTTCCCGCAGGGGGAATCGCCAGCCGCTCCCCCAGGGTTAAAGGGCAGACAGCCATTTTGTCTGCTGGGCAGGGATCTCGTAGGGAAGCGGTCGGTCTGATTTTTTGGCATTGCTTCATTCCAGAAGGCGAATGTAGGTGGCACTGGGTTGCGCAAGTCCTTGTGAGAGCAGTGGAGCGAATGAGACATGGCAGCGGAGAGAAGTTAGCAGGGAAATCGGAATGTTGTAATGAGCCAGGAGACAGTTTCATGAACAGTGTGCCCTGTCAGCCTTAGAAAAGCATAGGAAAACCAAGGCTATACCAGTCCTGTAGAAAGAAACATGGAACTGTTCCAGTGCGTTTGCACCTGGAGAGTATTTTAAAAAAACCCAAAACCAACCAACCGAAGTGTAATTTTTGAAAAGTCAAAGGAGAACTGTCACAGTGAACAGCAAAATTCTGCAAAACAGTTTGAAGTTATTCTAGTCAGTTAAGACTGGAATACAAAGGTTAAGCTAAACCCAGTTCTTCCATCGATATTACATTTTCAGGTTTGCCACCTAGCTGCATTTGTATTAAACATAAATAACTAACTCATAAAAATCGTTGTTTTAGTGTTTTATTTAATTCACTATTGTTTTCAAATAATGATTGCTCAAAAGCTTGTTTTTAAATGCAGCTCTCCAAAGGTTTGAGTCCATCAAGTTAGATGGAGATATAGCCCGATATATATATACACACACATATATTAAAAATATGTATCTATATATAATACCTATATAACCTATTACTCAAGGGCAGTGTCATTTTTGAATCATCAGGAGTATTGCAGAAGGCTAGTGATGCATAATCAGGAATAAATACTGAACGAAAGCATTTCTTTTCTTGCTCGTGGTAGGGTACATTCTACGTGTCCTGACATCATGTCAGCAGTTCCCAACTTGTATGATTTTAAGTATCTTTGGTGGAATTTGTGCTATCTCCTAGTGCCAAAACAACCTAGTATACCTGGTTTTAAATATCAGCAACTATAATAAATTGAATAGGAATATTAAGTGATTGTAATATACTATTGAGTTTGAAAAGGTTATTATTTTATTAGTTATTTTGCTGGATAAAATGTTAGAAATGCTTGTGAATATATCGAACTCAATCACCAAGCTGAATTTTCTAAGAGCAGTTTAATCTTTCTTTAGAATTAAAATATGCAATGGTAACTTGCTTTAAAAGCTGTTTTTTTCCATTGGTGTGTTCAAAATCTGAGTAAAGCTCACTGAGAGGGTCTGGGTGGTGCTGGACTTGGCTGTGCCATAGTTCTTGAATTTTGTAGTAAATAAAGCCTATATTAGCCATTATTTATTTGACTTAACTAAGTGTGTTAGCTCTTTAGTAGTGGGGAACATGGTTGTAAAGTTGTATTTGTTAAGACTTCAGGAGTGTGAGTGAGGTTGTCAGTGTGAGCATGGAAATGGAAGATGCTCCACTAATTTACTCTGATTCTGAAAGAGCCTCTGGTGGCTCTGTATTGATAGTGACTAATGACAGATTTTTCAAAATGCTTGCTGATTGCTGCAGACAACAATCAGGCTGAAAAATAATAGCTGAATGCTCTATTCGTGTTGTGCTGCAGCCTTTAGCATGTGCTGTAAAGAATGTTTCTAAGTGCCATTGGGAGCACTGCAGTGTATGGACATAGTAAGAGCTGGAGTGTCTGCAAGATGTGAGACAACAGTGCTCTTGTCTGGTCCAAGTTATCTTTTAAATCTTTTTATTTGAGTTAATAAACCATGCTAAAGGAGCTATCTGAAAAAGATCTCAGTAACTCTCAGTTACTCAGGTTAATAGATTTATTAAAAATAATGTAAAATTAGTTACTTTGTATTTTATAGGTTTGTTAGAGAATCTGGATTGATCCCATTTTAGTATTAGGTTTAGATTACACACAAGAATAATCTATTTTAATGCTTTTGAGATTCAGTAAAACAGTAACAATGTCATAGAAAGTTTGCTAGTTCTTCATTTGGCCTTGTACTTCATTTTTATCTCTTAATTTCACTATGTTTTATGAAGGCTCTTGTTTTTCAAAGAATCGATGTGCTGGGTGAAGTTTAACAGGCAGCTCTGATTTAAGTCTTTTGTGGGAAAGGAAATGAAGCAAGACACTGAATGTGTGAAAGGAAGGTGTTGTCAAATATTTTAGTTTATGTACAATGCATTATACTAGATTAAGCTTTTCACACTTCTTAGCTTAAAAAAATAAATTAGCGCATATATGACTTGTCTTAGGTATCCTAAGCTGTTAACAGGGCAAGCAGAAATAAATATAATCTAACAAGGTTTCTAGAATTGGTACTGCAGCATTCCGTAATAATATACTTTGGAGTTTTCAACCAGGGCTTTGGACAATCTAACTTGTATTTTCCCCAAGCATCTCCCTGATTAATTTCCAAGCAGTTCTCCTGGAGAAATGATTGAGCAAATGCTAAAGGGCCTGATTTAGGGTCCATTGGTATGAGTCTCTTGGTACTGAGGAGGTAGAACCATTTTGGTGGGAGTTTTGACTTTCTTGTTAGGAAAGAGTTGTAGTGAAGATGTATGATAGTAATTATTATGAAAAAAATAAATCCATTTGCAGGTATCAGTTAATTTCAGTTAAACCCCCAAAAATACTATTAGGTGGTTTTAATAGTAATTCTGGACCTCAGCTATCAATCTAGAAAATAGGGAAAATAAGAGTTCTTTCAATTCAAAAGACTTTCAGTCAGCTCAAGAGGAAGTCTCTTTCAGCTGTGGATTGTGCTGCAATATGTGCTGTGCGTGACAAGAAAAAGCTGCATCAATCCACTCAGAATGTGTTCCTGAAAAGTGGATGGTTTGTGATATGAAGGTTAGTGAAACATATTTTCCCCAAACAATCAATGTGAGGGTGGGAGGTGAAACTTAATAAATGTGCATGAGTTAATTTTGCAGGGATAGTATGGACAATATGGAGAAGTGGAAGGCAGAAGCAGGATCATCAGGACTCGACTTGGGAGGGGTTGGCTCTTCAGCAAGTGGCTTATCAGAAGAGATCACTGCTCTGTTAGGCCCCAGCTGCTTCCTCTGTGAGACTGAATACTTGACCAGTCCCCTATTTTCCCTTCCTTCACCTTGCTTAACTTGCTTAATCTTGATTCACTGGAGAAAGATGAAGGCAATACAAATTTAACCATCCAAGAATCTAGGCCAAAGTGTAACCCAAAGAGCCAACATCTACAGTATAGTAATGTGCTGGAGTCCTCCCAGCCTGATGGACTGTGTTAAGGCTACATAGAAAACAAATTATATCTTTACAGTGGGGATGAGGGGTTGGGTAGGGGTAAGATTATAATATGTGCTTTGTGGCTGATGGAGATTTCTCTAGTTTTCTCCACATTATTCTTGTGTTTTGTATTTTCTCCATATTCTAATTTGGTTCTGTTTGTTAAGCACTTGTATTTAACTGATTGCTTATGAATGTGACAGCATGGCTCTCTGAGTTCTAGATAGGTTAATTTAGTTTCTCAAGTTTCTCAGATGATGGCTGAGTTGGTATTTGAATTGTTTAATAAGGGTTGATTAATAAAAGTAGTTTTAATAATCCGTCAGTGTCTGGCCTACAAATACTTTCTCACGATCAGTGAAATCATGTTTGCAGCAAATTTGAGTTGAAATAGCTCTTACTCTCCCTATTCTGTAGACTGCTAGCTGAGATCCAGAGTTAGTATTAAAAACATCTAATAGTATTTTTAGTTTTGTTTTTTTTTTTAAAAACAGAAATTAGCTGATACCTACTCATGTTTTTTTTATTTAAAAATTATGATTACCTTCATGCAGCTGGTTTTGAATTAAAAGGATGATTTCCCTTAAACTAAAGGGGAGTTTAAAATTAGGAAGCTGGTTTTACTCATTTTGGAAAAAAAGTGACTTTTTATGTATCCATAGGAAATGGTAGAGCCAATACAGGGATAAAAATTGAAATTTCCAAATCAGGTTTTGTATGAGTGTTAGTTCTCTGGATTAATTGTTTGCCTTGATAATATTCACTATCTGTCTATGTAATAGATGAGGCAGGAAACAGGCAATTTTTTTGAACTTTTTAAAAAAAGATCTCATTTTGTTTCCAGAACACGGAGGATCTACGTGCACTGTAACAAAAATACTGTTGTGAGAAAACTGTTTTTGGGGATGTTATGGAGACCTGCTATAATATACGTGAGTTAAAGTGGCATTAATTATGACACTTTCTGATTTCAGTGTTTTACTTTGCAATATTCACAATCTATTTATGAGGTTTTGGTTTCTTTTGGTTTGGGTTTTTGTGTCTATTTGTGAAACTTTTCAAGTTCAGCTTAATCTTTGTTTGGAGGAGTAGAAAAGAAGTAGTTTGCATTTTCAGCAGTAGAAAGATTTACCAGAAGGATTTTTGCTGACTCTGCTAGTGATGTGGGTGGAGGTGACCCTTGAATGGAGTGATACCAGAAAGAAAAGAAACATGGTGTTGTCACTGAGTGCTGCCTGTCAACAGGGAAGTAGATTGGTTCATTTTTGGGAGAGCAGTCTGCTACAGCAGCTGGATTTGGGAATAAGAACTGTGACTGGAGGGGCCCCTTCAACTCCAGTAGCTTATGCTGGGATCCCCCCGGTTCTCTGACAACCCAGCCCAGGAGTGCCCACGTCCTTGGTCTGACTTCCATGGCTGGCACCGCATTCCGTTCACACACATACGACATGCAAGTCCTCCCCAGTACTTGGCACTGAGTCCTTGCAGCAGACACATGCACAGGACAGTGAGACTGTGCAGAGAGAAAGGGGAGAGAAGTTTTAATAAGAAGATGTAAGAAGATGAGACAGACTATGGCAATCAGGGGCAGGGCTCAGCCAGACGTGTGTACTGACCTACCTGATTTTACAGACAACTAGACCCCTTTTTACCCTTTCCATCTGCCTTGTCTTTGTGCCTTCCTGCTGTGCCTTCCCCTGCTTGTCCCTCCACAGCCCTGTAGATTCCCTCAGCCCACACAGTTCAGGGCACCTGGGTTTGCCAACTGACCAGTTGCAAACTCTAGGTGAGGTGTCCTTGGAGTGGCGGCTGTGGATGCTTGATAGTCCAGCAGGTGTTGTGACTGGCAGAGTTTGTTTCTTGTCATTGTCTCCATGTTTGCTTTGTCAGGTGTGTGTTTTAGTAGATTTTGCTTCCTGGCTTACCACTGTTCCCTTGATTTGCCTGCCAAGTTCCAAATCAGGATAACCTCACTGGGATAAACATTCCTGCACTCTCACATGCCCACATCAGTTAGTGTGGCTGGCTAGGTTTGGTTCTCATCACCACCTCCCTTGTCATTTGGTGGTCAGGTTTGTGTCCCTGTATGTTTCTGTGTATGGCTTACTCCACAGAAAATGGTCCTTTACCAAATACCCTTAAAAATACTGACATTCATTTTCACACCCTTACTGTGGCCATCATGGAACATTGTGTATTCACCAGCTTAAACTCTTTGTCCATCTTCTGTATCCGCTTATGTCTGCAGTGTTGATTCCTACCACAAATGTCATGCTCATTATACTACATTCCTCTTTCTCACTGTTCATCTTACTCAACTTCTTTCATAATTTTGTCCCACCCAATCACAGTTAAGTCTTCAATGTAGTTACTTAAATTGCTACGCCCTGCCTATTGACATCCAGTTGCCATTTTCTATTCTTTTATTTTTCTCAGATAGTTTGGCTTGTTTTCAGGCTGGTCCATGCTCAATTTGTTTAATCGAAGATGTCTATCACTTCTTTGGTAGCGATTGAAATATGTGTCATGGTATTAATGAATGCAAGAAGTCTTCTTCAGACCTGCTTTCAATAGTTTGCAGAATATGTTAGTGGTGGCATTGGTAGTTATTAATAGTCAATGACTTTTTCTAACAAAGCGTTTTAAAAAACCCACATTTTTTTCTTTCAACCTTACTAACTTCTAGCATTTGCAGCATTCTCTAGCAAGGACCTCTGCAGCTTAACTTCAAGTAGTTTGAAAAAAAACACTCTTTTTTTTATTGTAGTGGTGTTTTTGCTTTGGACCTGGGACCTAGTATTCTCTTCTGATTCTTACTGTATTGGAAGGGCACGAACAGTGCCATGTATTTCATGTCATTCGTAGTACAACTCTGTCCTACTCTCCTCTATCTTTTCTCTAAAAGAAACAGTTGAACGTTTCAACGTTCAAACAGTTGAACGTTTTGTTGATTCTACTCTTTTCTTAACAGGTTTAATTTATAGACCCATAATGTTTTAACATTGCCCACGTCCTTGTTGTGTCAGCCCAATGTCTAGCATAGCGGCTGGAAGAAAGAACTTCCCTAAAGTGTGTGGTAGGTTGACTTTGGCTGGACGCCAGGTGCCCACTGAAGTCCCTCTGTCATTCTGCTCCTCAACTGGACAGGGGAGAGAGAATATAGTGCAATGCTTGTGAGGTGAGATAAAGATAGGGACAGATCACTCTCCAGTTACTGTCATGGGTAAAACAGACTTGACTTGGGGAAATTAGTTTAATTCATTACCAATCAAACCAGAGAAGGGTAATGTGGTAAAGCCAAATCTTAAAAATAACTCCCCTGCCTTCTTCCTGGGCTTTATTCCTGATTTTTTGCCTTGTCTTCCCAGCAGAGCAGTGGGACAGGAAACAGGAATGGGGGTTATGGTCTCTGCTGATGTGTCTTCCTCAGGGGAGGGACTTTTTCTTGTGCCTCACTGTGGGGTCTCTCCCATGGAGACAGTCCTCCTCATACTTCTCCAATACGGGTCCTTCCCACAGGCTGCAGTTCTTTACGAACTGCTCCAGCATGGGTCCCTTCCATGGGCTGCAGCCCTTCAGGAATGTGCACTGCTCCTGCCTTGGTCCCCCAAGTAGTCAAAGTGCTGCCAACAAACTTGCTCCAGTGTGGGCTCTCTCTTCATGGGGCCACAGGTCCTGACAGGAGCCTGGTCCATCACAGGCTTCCCACAAGGTCACAGCCTCCTTCAGGCATCCACCTGCTCAGCTGTAGGATCCTCCATGGGCTACCTGCAGGTGGATCTCTGCTCCACCATGGACCTCCATGGGCTGCAGGGGCACAACTGCCTCACCAAGAGCTGCAGAAGANCAGCTACAGAGGAATCTCTGCTCTGGAACCTGGAGCACCTCCTCTCCCTCCTTCTACACTGACCTTGGTGTCTGCAGAACTGCTTCTCTCATATACTCCTCTCTCTGGCTGCAATTGCTCTTGTGCAGTAACTTTTTCACCTTCCTAAATCTGTTTGTTCCAGAGGGGCCACCACCGTGTCGGATGGGCTCAGCCTTGGCTGGTGGTGAGGCTGTCCTGAAGCCAGCTGGCACTGCTTCTGTTGGACAGTTTCTGGCAGCTTCTCATAGAAGCTGCATCTGTAGCCCCCCTTGCTACTGAAACCTTGCCATGGAAAACAAATAGAGCAGAAAAAAGTCCTCAATTTGATTCTTGAAATTTGCCCCAAAAGTTTGACCGTGCTTTTTATCCCACTATCCTTTTGGTAACATCTTTTTCTTTGTTTCAAAAATTTTAGTGATGAACTTTTACCCGGAATTCAGCCTTTAAGATGAGTCACTGGAAAGGAAGATTATCTTTCCATCTCAGTATTCTGAGGAGCACTATAAGCCAACCATGAGGATAGCATGGCTTGCCCACTACTCCTGAAATTTAGTAGCAGATTAAAGGCTATGTTATATGTTTAAATATATAAACATATAATTAAATAAATTAACCCCCCCTCCACATATATATAAACTTAGAAATCTGAAGTACATACATGTACCAAGTTTGAATTTCGGAAATAAAATTATTCTTCAATTTGTCTGCATTTTTGTCTATATAGAAACCTAAGCTACTTGCAAAGACAGTTGCAAAGGAGACATAATAGTCTCTGTTTCATTGGATAATGGCTCTCTCAGATTAAATTCCTAGAATTCTATTGCTACTGTAGAGCTGCAGACCTTACTTAAATAATAAAATCCCACAACATTTTACTAGGTCTGCTTTCTAAAGAATAGTAGAACCTATTTCTTTAATATGTCATGAATTTCCATACTAGGTTTATTGGCTTAAAAAATAAACATGATTTTAATACATTTGTGATTAGTTGATTTACTCTTTAATTTTTATTCTGTGAAAACCTGTTAAGAAACACATACAGGATCCTAAGCAAACACTTCCAAAACAGCAGACAGAAAATCTTGATTCTTTATTGTGATTATTCTGTGTGTTTAGAAAAGCATAAGAATGGGACAATTATGCATCTACTGCCAGCAGAAACTGAAACAATGTGTTTAAAATAGTTAAAAAAATCAGTGTTGATTATATATCTTTCTTATAGGCTAGGTGAAATTATCTGTACAAAATTGGTATTTTAAAGCTATTGAGCAAGAAACAAAATTAACGTCAACAGCAGATGGCAGTGCTAGCAAGAGAAGTGGTTCTGGTGTGAGTAGTCGGCTAGTGGTTTGTATAGTTTCAGCTCTTCTGCAAAAGGTGAGTTAAAATCAGCGATGGCTTGTGATTGTGGGGTAAATAATAATGAGATATTGGCCAAATTGAAAGAAACCTCTTGTTTCAAGAGGTTTCTCCTGCTGAAAATGTGAAATAGAAGGTTTTGTGAAGTTATTTTCATAAGGAGGGTTGTATTTTGTTGTATAAAATAGCAAGCTTATTCTGTGCTTCCTTTTAGATGGAATTGTAAATGATTGTATAAAGTTTACATAATGATAAATACAGAAAATGAACGAAAGTAAAAACTGATAAAGTAAGTATGATTATAAAATTTCAGACATGTCAACATCACAGTCCATGGTAGTTCTGGTACCATTATCACAGATTTGTTATATCTTTGCTAATGCAGTGCTCTTTGTCAAAGATCATGAATCTGTTGCTATTTTAGAGAGCATTTAAAAAAGCATTACTGAAGCAGTTTATCTTAAAGACCATATTTTGGCATCCTCTCATATTGTTGTGCTAAATTACATTTATGCATTTCATTACAGAACAAATTCCTAAGCCTATAAATTTTTTACTTAATTGACCTTAGTGCAATTTACTTAAACTTCTGCCAATCTTTAGCATCTTGTAAAGAGATAATGTAGAGATGACATTGCTGAGGTTCAGTGTGCTTGTGTTTCTTCTGTTGGTTAAGAAAACGTTTTAAGCCTAAAAATCATTCCAGCAGTAGAGAGTGCCAGGATCCCGTATGCAAGAGAGGACAAGACTAGTTCCCACTGATGACTGACCCCAGAACACCCCTCGAGCATTGTTGTGAAGTTCCTGTAGAAGCCAGTTGTATGTTGGTGAAGTTCACCCACTGTGCTTCTTAGAAGAGAAAATTAGTGAAATTGCTAAAAAAAAAATCAAAGGGAAGATAAAAGGAGCTCAGAATGTTATCTTCAGAAGTCACAGGACATTTCATGGCATCAGTTCAGTCTGTGTATGTTAACAAGCTTTTTTGAGTGTAGTATCATTGTAAAGAGTGAATTAAGCCATGTTGTTTCTGGTATGTCTAATCATGACTTCCTAATGCTCTCAACTCTGTGGACCACTGTCTGCCTTAATTACACCTTATCTAGTAAGATGAAGAAGGTTGTAGAAGTTCAGAAGAAAGATGTAATACAAGAGCATTGTGTCTAAAAGTGGTCTTCCAATGTTGTCATAAGGTATCAGCTGATCTTTAATATTCTGCTTTGAATTCATATTGTCAAAGTTTTCAGAAGATGGCAGATTAATATGGTTAGCTAGAAGTTTAAGGGGCTCTAATGATTGCATCATTGAGAGAAGAATTGAAAAGACGTTAATGAAGTGTCTTACAGATGGTCAGGTTTTCACTAAAACTTTACCCACAGAAAGCTAGAACTTTATCAACTCTGGTCTTTAGCAATTTATGTATTAAAGCACAGCTCTTTTCAAATCAGCGTAATGAATTATTTGTGCACATTTAAAGCAGAGCTGTTTTCTTTGGATTTTTTGTATTGAATTTGCATTGCAGGTAAAGCATCTTTTGCATATAATTAAATCTATATTCCTTGGCTGCTTCACTGAGTTGAAACTGAGTTTAAAAGGCAGAAATACAATCTCTTACTTTTTTTTTTTAGAGATAGAGATACTCTTTTCATGCATAAAATATAGCAAGTGAGAAAGCAGGGTATGCTGTGTTTTGATTTAGGCTATTTCAGTTG
Source organism: Cephalopterus ornatus (assembly GCA_013396775.1). Lineage (NCBI taxonomy): Eukaryota > Metazoa > Chordata > Aves > Passeriformes > Cotingidae > Cephalopterus > Cephalopterus ornatus. The sequence continues at coordinate 23,037 of VZRE01005827.1, read as the reverse complement.
TTTTACCTAAATATCTGAAAAAAAATTATTTTGGCTTTAAGGAATTTCAGAGTTCACACGGAAATACTAAACTTGCTTTTACCTATTTCTTTAGTGGTGTTTTTGACCAGGCAAAGAGTGTGGCTGCATGGCCTGCTAGTTATTCTCGAGCTTTTAAAATAGCTGTTTCTTTAGTAAACTCTTAATTGCAGCATCAAAACTCACTTGAGAGCTCGATTAAACTCCCTGGTTATGAGCATGGCTCCAGTTAGACTGCTGGGGCCTGAACTAGTTTATGTAGAACTGGCAGTGTAACCTACCACTGAAATAGCACTATGCTATTCATGTTGCACTGTACATTTGAAGTGACGTTTGGGATCTGTGAAAGATTTGAATGGTAGTACCTGTTTGTGTCAAAGGAATCCCAGCAACAAATAGTGTATATGAATCACCGGGGGAAAAAAAAATGGGATTTTGTCTGAATGCAGACAAATTAGGGGAGGTGTTACAAACACAAATAAGACAAGTTAGGGGAGGTGTTACAAACATGAATAATTGTTCACCGTTGCAAACCAGCAGCACGGACTGAGAGCCTTGGTCACTAGAGGGTTCTCATGAGATACCGGAGAGTACAAGCCAGCAAATCACTTAGATTTCTGAACTGCTTAAAGCAAACAAAATACCGTCTCCCTGAGAAAAGGATTTTGTGTTTAAACAAATAAATTTTTCATAATATGTGCTAGTTCAATTTTATGACAAAACATGGCCAGGGAGTGTGTATTTGTCTGGTTTTGTGTATGTGTAAGGTAGTGACACCAAGAGTTCTTGTGTATGCACAGTACAGAAAACCTCGTGCTTTTCTCATGCTACAAAGCAAGCAAAATATGCTGAAAGAGAGCAAAGCAGTTTGTGTGGGTTTTGTCTCTCTATATACACATACATATGATATGCATTTGCTCTGGGTACATGTATTAGTTCTAAATAGTTCTAAGTTTGTTGTCTGAATTTTAAAATCACTGTCTCAAACATGTACAGAATCTATGCAGTACCTGATCTTGAGTGTGATTTACTCTTTCTTTGCAAATACAGAAATATGTTGTTTCTGAAATGTTAGTTCAGATGATTTGTTTAATTGAAGTCTGACACAAAAAAGCAGTTGCCAGGGAAAGCTCTTCCTTATCATTGCTACGGAGAGCCAAAAGATGGAAAGGAAAATTGTTAGGATAAACCCAAGTTAAAGTATCCTGTGAATATTCACATAATTTCACGTTAGGCTTAAAAACCATGAAGATATTTAAGTTAGGTATTTGCATTGATTACAGGAAAACTCTAGAAGAAGTTCCAAAGGAGGAGAGGTGTTTGGTAAAAAAAGACAAACCCAAAGAACCCCCAAAAAACCACCATAAACATTCATTACTAAATGTTTACAAAACATGTTTATTTTAGAGCAGAGAAGGCACTTCAGATGGATAATAGATATTGGAACTAGAAAGCTAGATATGAAAGGATAAAAATTTTGCTCATGAGCCTAAGAGCTTTTATACTATATTTTTCTATTATGTACAAGTTTAGAAATGATGTAACACCCATAAGAGAGGAGATACTGAAGCTTATCTTTTGGGCCATAATATGTACAATTGAAAATGATAATTTTCAGGAACACAAAGTCATTATACTGTAATACTGAAACAATAGCTGTAACAGTATTAGTACATGTGGTGTTTGCTAAAACATTTTTTGAACCATATGCTATGAGGCCAGTTAATTCTGTCCTTGTTATCAAAATATTGCTCTTTTATGTTTAACAGTGTGTATTGTGTCTGTTTAACAGTGACCTATCTGTAAATTAGTCAGGACCCGTAAGAAAAAATGTCACTTATAGAAGCCCAGGATCAGGCCCTTTTCAGTTAACTCTATGTAAGTGCTTGAGTCAGTATACATTAGTTTTACTGGTTATCCATTTGAACTATTATAAAGAAAATGCTGTAATCAATTATTATGGGAAAACAGATTTAGTAAAAACAAAGAATGGAGTTCATTCTATTTTTGGAAACAGTTCAAATGCTGCATGCTACTGAATGAGATATGTTTGTTAAAACAACTGCATGCAGTTCTGTCTGAAAAACTGGTAAGAGCAAAAAGAAGACACCCTTGTTTTGTCAAAGTCAGCAAAATCTTTTTTTACTGGGGAAATGCCAACTGTACATCTATATGTCAACTCATTTTAAGTACATAGACCTCTAAAACTAGGCCTCTACGTTCCTGTTAGTATAATTTAAAAGCATAACATGGCTACTTACAGCCTTTAGTAGGAGTTAGTCAGATATTAACTTCTCTTTGGTTGGTGTGATGGTTTACTGAAATTACAAGAATTCTGCCATCTCGTAGAATATTGGTCTGACACAGGCACAGTGCAGAGCAGCTGCAAGCTTTTCCATGGATATCCAGTGTAGGTATCCCTTAGCCTTCTCTAAGACATCTGCCAGTCCCTGTGTCCTCTAAGGATGTGTTTGCTCTGAGTACTTTCATCTATTTAGGATCATTAATTTCAATTTTTTTTCATTGCTTCTCTCTCATCCAGAATCTTGAATTTGCTTACAAGTCCTATTTAAGGTATATGCGTGGGTTTCTTGTTTGATTGGGGGGTTTTGTTTGTTTTTGGTTTTGAATTTTTTTTTTTTTTTAATGTTGGTTTGCTTTGTTTGTTTGTTTCCTTTGTATGGTTAAGAGTAGTCCTTGTCTGGTGAGTTTTGATCCTTTTTTGCTTCTCCTTTGTAATTTCTGGACTTCCTGGTTGTCATTACTTTGTATTCTATTTACATCAGGAGATCCAGACAAAATCAGGTTCAGTATTGTGCAAACTACATTAAAATTGTGCTAGGCTAAGGGATATTGCAGGGTGACTGCAGAAGATGGATAAGGTTTGAGATTCTGGGTGTCTAAGAGAGGTGTTTATTGATTATGGGTATCTTGTTAATTTAGAGATGGCACGAGTGACCTTGATTACAACAGAATTCTCATGAAACCACATACTACCTGCAGAGTCATAGCATTGGAAAGTCTATTTAAAATTCGTATCAATGTGTTTAGCTGCTGTGTGGCATTAAATAAAAGATAGATGAAATGCCTGAGAAAGTAGGGAAGAATGCATTTAATAAAAGGTTTGTCTTACGTTGACGATAAAGCCAAGAAAGGGTTTGAATAGTGAAAAATATGTTTTTGTTTGTTTGTTTAGGTGTGTTTGTTGTTTTTTTTTTGCCACTAGAGGGTGCACAATGCACGGGAATAGGAAAAAGCCGAGTAAAATCCTTTGCTACTTGCGCCAAATCCCAGAAAAACATGTCTGAGGAACCTTCTATGTTTAAAATTTCAGGAAGCATTCAGAGGTTCCCAGACCGTTTCTCTTGAGAGTCTGAATCTGCAGGTGTCTGTGCTCAGGACGGATTTAATGATAGCTTTCTTTATCCAAGTCATCTAAAAAAACAAATCATCACTGTTTATTTTTGTAAACCTAAGATATGCTTAAAACTCTTCTTTAAGAGCACTAGAAAAAAAGAAAAGTTTAATTTACTATTATAGTTTTAAGTATTGTTACCTTTTGTGCTCTGAACTTTGTAGGTACTCACATGAAATAGAACTAATCCCTGAATGATTGGAGTTACCTGTAAAGCTTCCATAAGAATCTCACTTTTACGTACTTATTGGAGCTCAGGTATTGCATATCTGTAGGGAGCATTGGTAGAATGAAAGATTTCAGTGCAATAGCAGCTGATACATTGGTTTATGAACCATAAAATGCTCTTTTTAAATTAATGAGTAATTTGAATTATTGATTGTAGTTATTTTGATCTCTTGGGTTTTATCCTCATTCCTGCCTTGTGTCCAAGTACATGTTATGTGGTTTTGCTCTTTCAATGGTGTTGCTTTTCTCAATTTAATTTGAGTTCCAGAAACACATTAAATAAGCAATTAGGACCAAAGTTGTCTAAAATATTAACAGATTTTTTTTTTTCTTTACACTGTTCAATGTAAGGCACTCCAGGCACCCTTTAATGCTTGATTTTCCACTTTTCAACTAATTAAAGGGTCTCTGGTGGCAGCAGGAGATATGCCTAGATATGCCTAGAACCAACTGGAAGATCTGTGAAACGTATGGCTACATGGAGTGCTCATCTTCTTCTGGTATTCTTCAGAGACCAGTATCTTTGGTCTGGGGACATCAGCTGTAGAGGATCGCATACACCATAACAATAGTATGAGGGCTGGTAGCAATTACTAGCTGGGGACTGAGATAATCTCTGTGCACTCTGTTCTTCAGTATTGTCAGGAAGGATAATTGTGAGGGAACTGTGGTTGGATGGGTTGTGCACACACAAATTGTATTTGTATCTTCCCCTTTGCTGCCTTGGTCCAAGGGCAGGCCCACTTTTTCAGTGTGTCTTGGCACCTTTGTTTTCCTGGAGTCAGCTATCAGGGGTGCCTTCTGGCAGTGCCTTTTGTAAAAAGAAGGAAGCACAATTAAAACAAAAGTAAAAAAAAAAGAGTACTCTGACTAAACTGTATTATACAGTTTGATCATTTCAGTAAAGATAAAGGTTATTCCTTTCCCTCCCACTCCATCCTCTATGTAGTTAAATTCCAGACCATCTGGTACTATGAATATCTCGGTTAAACTTCGTAGAGATCCCTGAGCAGCAGAGAAGAGTTAAGTGGTCGTGGAATTGGTCCACATCCTTACCACTTTGTTTAAAGGCTTACTGTACCTAACATATCTTTATGCAGCGTGTAAATTCTGAGCTAAAGCACCTCTTCCAGGGCTAAAGGAGCAATTAATTTTCATGAAGCACTGGTTTTGCAACCATTCTTTGGAGACTGCCAGCTCCTGTTAACCAATGCCACATGTAGTGGGTTTCTTGATATGGAATAGATGTCTCAGCAGACCACATTTGTTTCACATAAAACTTTAGGACATAATTGCATATGGCTTTCATGACTATCATCTTATGATGCATTTTAATTTGTCTTAAGAAGTTGAAACGCTCTCTTTGCGTTGAATCATTCAGGCCACTTGTTTTAGGTTGTTTGAAATACTTTATAAGCAGCTGCAAGTACCAACTACATCTCTGGAAGAAAAAAAAATCAAAACAATCATAAGTCCATTAAAGACTGTTAATGATATGCACCATTTTATCATGAGCATAAAGCAAAGGGAAGGAATGGAGACAGGGAAGATGAAAGCAGGAGACGCATTTTCAGCGTGTTAGAAAAAAAATGATTGAAGAAGAGACAAGAAAATTCTTCACTGCTATGCTTCACTTCCTGTTTGGAAGGTGAAAGAAGAAAGTATTTCTTGTTCCCTTCTGGAAAGAGGCAGAGGTTGTCCTTTTGCAGATTTTCTGCCTTTTTTTTTTAGTTTCAAGATTTGTATTAAAGTGTTTTAGGAGTCATAAAGTAGCAGAAAAATAGAGAAAAAGCTGCCAAAAATATCATTTAGGAGAAAGGAAAGGGAGAAGCAAATGCAGTAATACTGTTTTCACCTATATACATAGACACTTATTTTTTCCCCATTCTGTCTTTCTCCTGCTCACACCTGCTTCACACTGTTTGTGTTTTGCTTAGTTCTGTCATGATGATTCATGATCACCCTGCATGCTGTTTTTCAGGATTTTAATATGTGGCTCACACACTGACAGCAGTTTGGAAAACTGTCCCTGGAGCTGCGTCAGACATCAGAATTAGAGAGGTCATTCTTCTGGTCGTAGTGTTGTGTGACTGTTGGAGCTGAAAGGGTACAGGGGAGATCCTTCTTTCAGGGAATGAACTGTACTGTGGTTATGGAACTGATTAAGCTTCAGTGACCTCTCAACTGTCTTTCTAGGGAGACATGGTCTGGCATTCCTAAATAGCGTGATTCTCAAAACCTGAGAGGCCGTAGTAACTACAGTATCTAAATTAAATGTGGTAAGCCATACAAATGTGTACTATCTATTCTATGTAGTTTCTCTGTACACTTCCAAATCAGAGAGTGAAGAAAAGAAAGAGTCTGAAAACAATGGAAGAAGGGGTCCATGTGGCTTTATGTGGTCCATCAACACCAGTGAGAGGCTGTTTTTTGTTAAGAGTAGTTCAAAATGCAGCATGAGTAAAGATGTCACACTTTTTACTTGTGTGCTCTGCCCCTCCGAAAGCATAGCACATAGTTTAGCCAAAGGGTTCAGTTTGTACCAAATGTATAACCTGTACTTCTCCCTCTCTCCTCTCTCTTTGTAAGAAAAGATTAAATGTTTCAGGTTTGTGTCCAATCTAGGCATGGAACAAAACTGAAAGTAGTTGTAAACTAGATTTGAGCAGCTAATGCCTGCTTTGCAACTACAGTGGTGCTGCAAAGTGTTTGCAGGATGACTGCGAATTAGAAACTGTGATTCTAGATTTATAAGAAATGTCATATTTTTGGTGCATTGCTCATAGTTTGGTATGCAGTTCTTTCCCTGAATGAGATGGCTTTTTGGTCATATTTCTTGAGATGTGTTGGGTTTTTACCCCATGCAGATCAGGATGTTTCAAGAATGTCATATCTTGCACTCCTGTATTTTGTGTAGTTGATTCTATAATTAGCTGTGTAAAACGTATGCTTAGTGAACCTAGTTTTTTGAAGTGCTTGCTAGAAGGATGTGACTTATCATGTCTTTTATAAGCATAGAGATACTGCACGAACTCCAATTTAAGTGAACATTTGCAAGTTGATGGTGTAACAGTTAAATTACTAGTGCGATAATTGTACTAAGGGGTCCCAAAATGTAAATACTAACAAATGCTATGGCTGTCATTTTGCTAATATGAAAAGGACATCTGGCCAAGCAGGCACAGTCTCTATTAATTCCAAATTTTAATTTAAGTCTGTGCCTTCTGCAGAGAACCACATGTGTTTCTTGACCCCTTCTACATAAACATATGTGTTCTCTGAAGTAATTTAATATCTGACTCTGTAAGATCCCAAATAATCTACAAGTAGATAATAGAAACTGTAGAGCACATGGTAGAAAAATACCCAAAATATTATTCTATTGAGACCTTTTAGTCAGCTATTGCATTTCGCATCAGAGGATAAAGTATTTTGCTGGTGGCTGAAGTGAAATCTATATAACCTTTGTCAAATTATGGCAATGTTGTTAGAATTAATTAGCTGACATTTTTTAACTTTTTGAGATCCTTAGGTTAGATGCTGTAGAAGTGAAATAATTGCTTTATGCTTGTAAGAAACTTTGGTCATGGTAAATGAATAAAAGATTATGGTGACTCATTATGTAGAAAATCTATAAAATTCATGATTAAAATAGAGGAATCAAAAGGTATAATATAATAACTCAAGATTACTATCAAGATGTAGTATTTTAGGTCCTTGACATGTCAACACAGTTTAAAAATTTACATGGGGGGAAAAAGCAGTACCCTTTTTTTTACTGAACACAGCTGTTATCCATTTTATTTGAAAATGTGAATATTGCAAAATTTATTAAAACTGGATCATTCCTATGACTGCTGATATTATTTTTATTAAGAATGCATATGGCCAGAGCATGTAAATTGCCTTATGATTAATGAGAAGAGGCAGGTGAATATTTTTGACTTGTAGCTGCCTTCACTAAACCTGATTTTGCATTAAAATACCCATTGCTAACTTTTTAAAGGACAATTTAATGTAATACTATTACAAACGAGCTAAATGAGCTCTGTGTTAGAAGTGGAACCTGCAGCAGAGCCAGTCTTTCCTCCTGCCTACTCTATCATGCTTTTCAGAGGGAGTCTGCCCGTTGCAGGCAGAGTCTTCATAGCCTCACTGAAAATATTAGTTACAGTCTCCTCTCTAGTGTGAGATTGGAGTTAGACTTATGAGAACAGGCTTTATTGTTCAGACTTGCCTCCAGAAAGGAAAGGCGCTCATAACCATTCATCTTTTCTCTTTCCAGAAGAAAAACCTGTAAAGTTCCCATGTGGTGACTGTGACACTCACTCTTTACACCTCACCTCCTAATTCTCTGACACAGAGATTGACTGGAACACATTCCCAGCACAGGTCTACAATATGTCTCTGGCTTTCAACTCTCTGAAGAGAATGGTACCAGGTTACTGCGCTGGCAGCCAGGTCTATATGTCTTAGAGAGAAATCCAGGCTCAGAGAAGGTTGACTGAAGGTACGTTTCCAAAGACCGGGCTGGCAGGATGGTTACATCCATCAGTTGGCCTGTCTAACCTGAAGGCATGCCCATCATATAAGTACACAAGTATACACATGTGTCTTGTGGCTGTGAAAAGCCCCATGCCTTTCCTGCCGTTTTGCAGATTGCATTCTTGTACATCAGCATTCAGGTAGGTTGGAAAGCTTTCTCAAGCAGGGAGTGAAAGTCAAAAAGAGAGTAAGTCAAACTATCTCTTAAAAAGAGATACTTTAAAGCATACTTTGTTTTTTAAGAGTTTTTCACTCTTTGGAACAAAAAGTGTGACTGATTTATTGTCAGGCATAAATAGGTGGTATAATTTGTGAATACAAGGAAATGCAAACAAGTTTGTTGACTCATTGCAGTAGTGAGACAAGTAATAATTTTAGTTAGATTGTAATGAAAATTATTGTGTCATCTTCCTCCCCCCCTCCCCTAGCGAATTCCTTATCTGATTAGTCAAAAGGGATAAATAATTCCTTTACATTTGCATTCCTTTTTGTCAAGCAATATGGATTTTTCTCTCAAATATGCAAAGAAATGAAACTGGTGAATAATGAAATCACTGAGCATCCTTAACTGTGAAAAGAACCTTTTAAAACCAGGACTAGAGGAGGGTTCTGCACTCAAAACAATCTGCACACAAAACAATCTGAATTTCCTATCAGAGTAACAGAGTATGCTTATTTTTGTCTAGAGAGGCCTTTTTCTATCCAGGAGAAGGAAGTGAAGAGGTGTGTATTTGCTTCTATATACACACCAATTCCATCTTGCAGGGTGGGTGATGTGGCGGTATCCCATGGGAGGAAAGGTGGGATTCAGAACATCTGTACAAGAATGTTTTTTATACATTCTAGAATGCATTTGACCTGATACTTTATATTTAGTTATTTAATCTACAGAGAATTTTATATCTGTAATCTTTGCCTCCTCCCTTTCTGAAGAGAGTTCTAGAAGAAAGACTGGGAATTAAAAAGGAAATTAGGTGCCCCATACTCACAGGTCCTTTCATAATCCCTACTTATGCTTTTTTTTTTTGTTTAATATTATTATGTATTGGCCAAGTATTTAAGCACGCCTTCAGTCCAAGCCAATTTGGAGGGTGTTGCTACAAGGCCACCCCAAAGCAAATAATTTCTGACTTATAGTAAAGCCAGATTGTGACTGATGGTTTTAAATACAGTGAAGATCTTGGAGGAGGGAAAACACTTGACTTGATGTTCAGCTTGAGAAGACTTGCTTATGGCTTGAATTAAGATCAAGAAGAAGCGGCAGATATTGGAGGGGCTATTACCATTATAGTAGTCATTCAGGCAATCCTATTTAATTTGATTTATTTTGTTTTCTGTTATACTTTCAGATACCTTTCAGACATACGATTCTTTTTATTTGGAGTCTAATCCATACTTCATTAAATCTAATCCACTTGTATTTGAGTAGTTCTGGACATTTTTGGCATTGGTATGTCATTGGGACTTAAGAAACAGGACTTCAGAAAACTCTCTGGGTCATCAAGCACAGACCTTTGTTATCACAGCTGAGCACATCCTAGAATCCTGTTCATCAGCTTATCCAGCTGTAATTTAAAAACAAACTTATTTGTTCTCCTGTGTCTATAGGGTCTAAATTTGACTATACTGAAGGTCAGAGGGTATGAACTGGAGAATCTGTCCTTTTACTTGATATGAAACTAGTGCTAAACATAACATCACTCTTAGAATATATATGTTTCCACAGATAGATAAAAAAGATTTGCTTAAGAATTCTTAAAATTAATTTGGAAAATTTGCTGTTTTTCTGAACCTCTGGGATTCTGTATATGGCACTTTTTTCTAATATGGAGGCAACAGTGGCTTTTTCTTTACCTCTGCAGACTTCTGATTCCCCGATACACCATCCCTCATAGCAATTTAAAGCACTGCCAACAAAAGATGTTGTGCCATGTGTTGAATCTGTCAAGCTTTTAACTAGTTTCTCCTCAGGTGTCCACTGAAGATGAAGCAGATTTTGAACAAATATGTTTCGGGGACTGTTGGTTAGCTAATTTTTCATCTGAGTTTCCAGCTGCACCAGCAACCTGAGTAAGGAAAAAAGAAGGTTATTTTCAAGAGAAATTCTCATTGAAGTAGAATAAGCAATGCAGTGTTTGCTATTTGTCTTTTGAGATAAATTTAACCAGTTACCTTTGCCTGTTACTTTGTTATCTCTGTGTAAGTCACCAGCAGTGCAAAATTTGACTGAAAATACAGGCAGAGATCATTTAAGCTCATTTTTCTTATAATTCTTAGAAATTTAGGGTAAGACTGCTGTTTCTGCTATAAGGAATTTCTGATTTTGAGGCAGTCTTGGGGCAAAAGTGATTCATAATGAATTGGGAGTGTCTAATAAACTTCTAAGTAGTTATGTTTCATTATGAGATAATAAAGTAATCAAATAATCTGTTTCCAATGCTGCCAGTAAGGAGCTGAACTAGAAGCCAAGGAGGGAGCATGGCCAGGGCAGGTGATCTGAACTGCCCAAAGTGGTATTCAATTCCACAGAACATTGTGCTCAGTACATAAAGTAGGAGTCCTGATTGCTGTGCAGGGACAGGCTGAGAATCAGTTGGCAGGTGGTGAACAGTTGAATTGTGCGTAAATTTGGTTTCTTGGGTTTTAATCCTATTATTATTGTTGTTATTATTATTATATTATTATAATAATATTATGGTTTTAGTTTTTTGCTTTATTTTAGTTCTTAAATCTTAAATATCTGTTCCTATGTCAACGCACCTGTTTTACCTTTTTCTAATTCTCCTTGCTATCCAGGGTTGTTTGTTGGTGGGAAGGGCAATGAGCACGTGGTTGCATGGTAATTAGTTGCCCACTGGGGTTTAACCATGGCACCTACTAGTGCCTCCAGGTGCTGCTCTTTCTCAGTATTATTAAATCAACATTTTCTTACGGTGCCCATTAAACTGGCTAAAGAATTCCTCCAAATTACCCACATTAAAGTCCAGGGAAGACTCGACATGAAGTTTTTAAGTGAGAGATGTTAAAACATTTACTATTCTGCTTTGCAGTACGGTATCTATGAGTTTTCCTACATGCATCCTGAGACGTGAGTTTTTTGTTTTACTCTGAAAGCCTTCAGAGGTTTCTTGCTTTGCCATTTATTTTAATGTGTACATCTTCCAGTAGGGTAGTCAATTAATTTGGCCTTTCAGTTTCATCTCAAAATTCTGAGATGTCTAGCAGTTTTCACGGAAACGAAGGTGTTTGGATATTTTTCTATTTTTGACTTAAACATTTAACTTTTTATGTGAATATTAGCAATGTATCGTTCAGTAACCATCCTGTATTGAAAAGTCCTAATCACCTGTATTCCATGAGGTTATTGACCATGTTGTTTTCTTCATGTTGATATGCTTTCATCAATATTTTGAGTCTTGGAATAACAAGATCTCACTCTGCCTATAACAGAATTTGGTTACATAGAAAATTTTTCACTGCTGCTTCTCAAGCTGCACGTAATTTGGACAGTTTGGGTGATTCATCTCCAGGGCTTCCTACAGAATATTTCACAAAGGCTGAAATTCAGATTTGAAGAGAAACACTTACCTCTCTGACAAGCTAGCAGTACCTTCTCCTAATGTTGTGACTTTAATAAACTGTGTGCACTGTGTTCCCATGAGTTTTGCTTTCTTTTTCTGACAAAATACAAGTGAGATTTCTTGTACATCTGAAAATAAGTTAGAAAAGGAGAAGTAAACTGGGTTCAAGGATGCTGTATCACAAAGCTTTTAGGAAATCTTTTTTCACTTGGAGATATGCTGTTGTGAACCAGCAGTTTCTTTCTTTGAGGTTAAGAAATTTGAAAGAAAAGATCACATCAACCTAGCTGTTAGAGAAGTGGGAAACAGTATCAGATTGAATAAATGTGTACACCCATCCTATAGCACACTTCATTCTAGATAAATTAAGAAAATTAGTGGAAATAAGTATGAGTCTGAGGAGTTGTTCAGAAATAAGTGAACTATTTAAAACTAAATATGTGCATGAGTGCTTCTGATAGGCAGGGAAATACGTTCTTTTTTCCAGTTATCTAACCATTGCTTTTCTAATTCTTCATTGCCTTCTAAATGGCTCAGATTACGGTTCAGAACATCCTAAATTAATAATGATAGCAAAAGATGTGTCTTACAGAACACTTACGGGTCTAAAGGTAATTATTGCAGTGTGCTATTTCTAGCTTTAAAATATTTAAAATGCAAATCCCATATAAAGATAATAAAGGATGTGTATAATTTTGAAGAGTGATGTAAACTGTATAATCAATAAGAAGATGTTTGTAATAAATTTGTTTAACAACTGAGTAAAAAATAGACTGAGTTCACCTGTATATTACATTTGTGCTTTTTTCGGATTTGTAGATGCCGGGAGTAAAATTCATTTATATGCAGGTGACAGGTTATGTATTCCTGTTATTGATTTCATATTTATGTCTTGTTGTACAGTTCCTGATTCTTGTCTCTTTAATGGCTTTGATGGAAACAAGGCTCTTTACTGCTGTCACTGTGTGTGACATGCCTCGGAACACAGGACTGGGAGAAACTGGTGGTTTTACAATACCAGTCCACTTTGATAAAGTGTCCAAGATGAAATGAATACACTTCCAAGACTGTTGCCTGGAGACCAAGGAAAGTGCTACAGTAAGTGCGGTTAGGAATTATCTGGGAAGCAACTATCATGTATGCAACTAGTGTTTCTTGAACAGCAGTTGTATTCATTTTTGCAGCTTAATGGACAAGAGACTTGGCTAATTGTAACTATTTTTCTTCACAACTTTTAGTATTTGTCCAGAAATAAGTATCTGTCCAGAAATAAGTTAGTGCTCATGCTTTATGGATTGCAAAGATGAAGTAGAAGATAGGGAAAGAGTAAAGTTAAGATGGAGTAAATACCTGAAAGCAAAGCAAGCTGGGAAAAATGTAAAAAACTTCCAGGTTTAGGCTAAGAGGTATTTCCAAAAGCTAAATAGTCTTGAAGTTCTTTTTTTGTTTTGAATCCATACTACATGTAGAAATATCATACAGACAGTGTGCTTGTCGATAGAGGGGTTGTGAGAAAGGGGATTGAATACTCTGTTTGTTTTATTTTGTTATTTAGAGTGAGATCAGAGGAAATGTATCATCTTAGCTTTTTCGCTTCAGTTTAGGATGAATGCGTGTAAGTTTTGGTAGTGGCAGTGTGAGACTACAGAATGGCCTCTGTGAGGAGAGGCCGAGTCTCTCCTGTGCCCTACAGAGCAAATTCCGGCCAATTCCATCCAGCTTCAGCAGACTCACCACAGAGCACAAACCTTACACTGAAGACATACTTCTACCTCTTTGTCAAGCTGAATGCATTATCATGGCTAGGCTTCGCGAACGAAGATTTGTGAAGGACTCTACCCATGCTTGCTACAAGCGCGCTGATGGCTAAAAAGGCCAATGCGAGATAGACACGTCCGGTTGCAAAAGGCACAGCAGAATGACTCCCCAGGTGTTAAACGTTGGATGTTAAAACGTTTTTTTTTGAATGCATTATAGTTCCCAGCAAATGTATGCAACACATTTTTTACTTCTTTTCTTAGTCTTATAATCGTGAAATATCAAAACCTTTCACTGATAATGTCAACAAATGTATAGGAGTTTTGTAACTAATATTTCAGTAGACTTAATGACATATATGAAAAGTTTTCAAAACTATTTGAATTCCTATATCACATCCTAATATAAAAACATTTACTCTGTTTTTTTTAAATATAGCTATCATCCAATACATATAGTGGAATAAGTCTCTTCTACGTTGCAAGTCAATATTCACAGAAAACATGGCAACAATAATTAAAGGGAATAAATGTGTATCTGCACTTAATCTCATTTCTCCTACTTTGGGCCTTGACAAATTCTGGTACCCTAGTAGCATTCTCACTCCTTTCTGATTAAATTCTTGTCATAAAAAGCGTATCAATAATTAAACCATTAATTAAAAAAATATCTGAAATCTAGTCACATAGCTCTTCATGATAGATTCTGCTATCTGCCCGTCTGTAGCCACTAAAGTACAGACCACCATTTAAAACTAGTAAAGCCCATAAAGGAAGTTGTGGTGGGATGACTTTGGCTGGCAGCTGAACACCCACCCAGTCACTCTTGCAGTTCTCTATCTTAGCAGACCAGTGGGAGAACTTAAGATGGGAAAGCTCATGGGTAAAGATAACAGGGAGATTACTCACCAATTACTGTCATGGACAATACAGACTCAATATAGGAAAAAATATTTTATTGCCATTTCAAATAGAGTTGAATTGTGAGAAACAAAACTGGAAAGATAAAAAAACTTCTCCCCAGCCCCTTATTCTTATAATTGTGACACTTCATCAGTAATAATGGCAAATATGAAAAGGTTTCAAAACTGTTTTAACTCTATCTGCGTCCTGTCAAGAACACGCTAAAAGGAAGACTCCTTCATTGCTTCATTTTTAACTCCTCAAGGGACAGGCGTAGTGGTCAGTCCAGAACAGGTCCTTTCTGCTGCTTCTTCCTTCTCACACTTGGTCGCTATAGTTCACTACAGTTGCTCTATTGGTATGGATTAACCAAGAACATTCAGTACTGATTCATTTTGCTGCTGTATTTTAGAATAATGGATGACTGAGATTTGGTACCTCATCTATTGCCCATCCTGGCATCCAGTACTTCATCATACGTGTGTTGGCTACTAATACCTCTTTAATACCCTCTGCTTTGTTTTGAAGCAAGTGGACTTAAAGTCATAGTTTGTGTTTCAGTGACACTGTTCACACTAATATAACGGTAAGTATATTGTTATTTTTCTGGCAAATACTTTATTTTCAAAGGTTTATAAGTTATTCATTAACACAGCATCTAAGGAAATTTAGTATTTGTATCTTGAATGTTGCAATAGAATATTATTCCCAAGAAAAAGGGCAACATATTCATTAAAGATTTTGAAACCTGCTAAATCATTATTAAAATTTTATATCTCCAGATGCAAGACTGTGCCATATAATGAAGATAACAGAAAAAAAAGGCTGGACATGCTTAACTTGCATTTCAAGAAATAATATCAACATGCAGTTACAAAATGAGCATCTGGGATTCATTCTTTTCTCCTGACTTGCTCTATAGTTCACTTGCTATTATAGGGACAGATCCTTAGCAGGTGTAAACTGTCATATTTCTGACATCAGCAGATCTATGAAAGCTTATAGTAGTGAAGATATGCTGCTGGTTTGTTTTTACATATTTGCTGTGCTTTTCCTGTCTCACAGACAATGGACAGGAACTGCTGAGCCTTCCATCTCACTTCAAACTAGCCCTCCTGACAGTATTCTTTTTTGGTAATGCCTTCTCATTAAATACCCATTATGTATGTATAGCTTCTAGCGCTTCACCCTTTTTTTTTTTTTTTAACCATCACTGAGAAATAGTCTGAAACATTTTATAAATCACATGTTGAGTAAACAGCACTGTTACAGCAATTATTCCTCAGGATGAGTCAGCTGTAAGCAGAAGCTGAAAATCTGCATTGGGAATTTTATATGTAGAATTGAAAGATACTATGTAGTTGTAGGAGAAAAACCCCTGGTTTTCTATGCCTTAATTTCAGGATTTTTTTTTTTTTTTTCCTGTGTATTTGTGAGTAACCTTGTTTTTATTGCTTTGGTCTGTCCAGATGTTGAAAAACAATTTCAAATTTACTGACTCATGACAATACCTATTAACTTCTGCATAATCTAGATCTGATGATAAAACTGGCTTAGCAAACAAGTGAAGATGACCTTTGGGGTTATCTGTTTAGTCCTTAGTGGCCATCTGCTCAAATCGCAGAGCCATAATACCAGATAACTCCTGTCAGGCCCTGCACAGGAGAGGTCCAGATCAAGAATAGCAGGGGTGTTATAGATCAGGACTGAAATACATTCACAGAGCTCTGCAGGGAAGTTTGTGTAGCATCTGCTAGTACCATGTTGGGCATTTTTAACCATGCCTATCAATCCCTTCCTTGAACAAATACAGTAGAAATTCACTCCAAGCCTCAGAAACCTTTGTCAATCCATCAAAGAGAAGAGAAACTTAAATCCAACAGCAAAGTCAACAACCTAGATTTCAGGAACAGAAGCAGAGATGCTTAGGGAAAGGAGGTAAAAAAAGAGTAAACCTATGGGTTGAACATGCTGTCTATAGGTGGTGTAGTTGCAGTTTTTCCTCCCAGAAGTGGCTGGGGTTTAATTTAAAAAGTGAGATAAGGAGCGTAAGTGTAAAAATTGCAGATGTGTTTTGCATCTTCATTGGTGTTCACAGGAATAACACTTGCAAATAGATTTTTAGATAGTTTGTCTAATATGTTATATGTTTCTTAGGATCTTTTTTTTTTTCAAATGTAGTCCTTGTTTTAAAATTCATTGAAAGATGAAATATCCAAGAGGCTTATACAATACTATGTAAAGGACTAAGAATTTTAGAAAAGAGATTGAAATCACAGATGTGGAGAGCAACAGTACTCTGATAGTGTAGTATGCATCTTAGTTGGTAGAAAACACTTTGGAAAAGAAAGAGATGAAGATACAAGTGTTGCTATCTTTCTTTCATCTCTCCTTGTAAACTTCACCAGAAGCATTGTGAGCTCTATTTTGGTTTTTTTGAACAGTGGCCAACATCTAGAATATGAAAGGAACATTGAAGATTACAGTAGACAATTCATTTTACATGACTTTCATGTTTTTATGCTTTTATATGGTAATGTCAGTCAGTTATTGAAAACTGAAGTTCACTTTGGCTAGCTTCTTTATGAAGGATGATGACTTCTCACATTAATATGAATGGGGACACACTTCCATCGTAGTTAAAGACTGTATTACATTTTAGAGGATTTCTTTTCCTTTTAGACAAAGTAAAGACAGAAGTAACAGACATGCTAACAAGTGCAGAGCTGAGAACTTGGAGTAGAATGTACCCAGACAGAATTATTCTGAGAGAGACACTGCAATGTATATAAAGTTTTGCACTCACACATTTAAACTAGTGCAATAACTAATTTTGAAATGCTATTGCCAGGTAACTACAACTGACTAAAACTTAATGTAAAATATTCCAGTCCTATGGAATTACAAACCCTGGTGATTAAAGAGAATATAGTTCTTGGTAACTTGCAATTTCCCTAGACAGAAAAAAAAGGGATATGTTTGTATTAGTGTTTATGTTCATTGTTTATGAATATGTACCTTTGTTTTGATTGGAATGATCAGTTCTTTACTCTTAGTGGGGAAGGAGAGGCTTAATATTAATTCCAGACCTCCAAGACGACTATCAGTTGCATCATCAGATTGTTCCTGTGTGATAGCATGTATGTAACAGTTGTAAATGTTAGGCCTGTGAGAAGCTTGTGCAGTTATGAAAACCATTTACGATGGGCCTTGTTAGCTTCTCGGTATAACAAACCTTTCCCTCAGAAAGAAATTCAGATGTTATGAATTATTGCAGCCCAGGCAGAATATGGAGTGAAGACTGAGGCTGTAGCTGTACAGAAAAACTGCTGTGAAGAGGAAGATCATTAACCAGGGGATTAAGAAAGCAGTCCAGGTAAACAATGAGATATAGATGTCTAATGATTAACGTAAGATTCCTGTATGGGAATATCAGTGATAAAAAAAGGACTACTTCAGTGTTCCCTTACAGAAAGTGGACTGGTGACCCTGAAGATAGTGGAGCAAAAGCTGAGGAATTACTCAGAGGTGCAAGATGAAGTGTGAAGTTCTGTGGACCTTGAGACTGCTTTGAACTGTTACCAGTAGTTCCTGAAATTTACAGACAAGGACATGTTGTAGATCCTTGTACGTTTTTGCAAATCCTTCTGTTTTTCATTATGTCATTGTGAATGCTTCTGGGACATTTCAAGTTGGTTTGTATTAAAAAAAAAAAGACGGAAAATACTGTAGTGGAAGACTGCAGTTACTGAAAAAACACGACTTACTGAGGTTTTTAACACATGATTGTGAAGTATGTAATTAGAAGAATAATCAGTTTGGTTCTCACACTTAACTTGCAACTGAAAGATTTTTCTCTGGAGATATTTTTCCACTGATCATAAGACATATTTCTAAATGTTTGCCTTTCTTTCTGTACCATTTATGTCTGCAAACAATTAGGAGCAAAGCATGGTACTAGATAATGCAAACTACCTGCACTAACTCAGTGTAATCCAAGATGACACTATAGGTCCCCATCTTTATGAGTGTGAAGAAGTTAAGAAGTTTATGCAGTTTAAAGGAAATGACAGATAGAACTGTGGATAAGAAAGGAGAAAGAAAAAATACAGACTCTATGGTTGTGGTGTAAAGGTTAAATGAGAGAAAGTTCCGAGTGTGATAGTAAAATTTCATCAAATACCAGTAAAAGTTCTAGGTGGCTTTGATAGCTATATAGATCATAACATTGGCGCTCTGTATATAATTCTGAATGTGAAAGGGTTCAAAAAAGTAAAAAGAGTAAACACGTGACATGGGAGTGGCATTCTTACATCACGCTTCAGCCTAAGAACTGAGAAAAACCCAAAACAAGGCCTGTAAATAAGAGAATTTTTTCCTGTCTTGTATACTCTAGAGATGATTTCTTACTTTTGAGTTTTCTTTCATTTGGGAAACACTGTACTAATGGTCAGCTGGAAAAGGCAGAGCAAAAGCCTTAAACTGATATGACACTTATTTGTGAATTTGCAGTCAACTGGGTAAATAAGGATTTAGGTCCTATTTTGAAAATACTATTTACTCTGCAAAATATAATGGTTTGAGGGGGAAAAAAGTCTCACTATGCTATATATGCATTTTAGGCACTTTTAAAAGTGATTGAAATGGCTCTTTTTTACTAACAAAAGGTCTCAAATCAAATGAGTTCATGCAAAAGGAAAGATTGGAATGCACTCAAGTGGCAGTAAAATATTTTCTGCCTTTAGTATTTTAATTTACCATTGATTTATCCACAGTCACTAATCTCAAAAGTCCAGCTATTATTTACAGTTTTGGAGCTATGTCACTATTCACTTTGAACTTTTTGTTAACCTCTCTGTTGCTATATGAATCTATAAAGTTAATTAACATAGAGGCACTAAGAATTTCAGTTTGTTTTGTTCAAGAATATCACTAAGCCATGCTTTAATTAGATTAGTTTTAGATGCAAACAGAGTTGGTATAGATTCGGGTACCATTCATGGGAATAGGGGTAAAATCCTTCCCTCAAATAAATGGGTTTTGCAACTTTGTTGACTTTAGTGTTATATAGTCAGTGTGGAAACAGATTATGCTGGTTCTCTTGGAGTTTTTCTAAAAGGAAAATAACAAAACAGAAGTTATTAAGGAGTACTGACTTTTCATAATTTAAACCTTGGAATTGTGTTTCTAAGAATGCAAATTATAAACTGGCCGTTAAATTTACCTAAGACGACTTTTTGTAACCATTGGAGATAGGATTGACAAGGCTTCAGATTCTGAGGAATATAGGGAAAGCAAACCTCTAGTCAGCTTTCTGGTGAAACCTGAGCAGTTTATGAATTACATATCATGCAGTTGTTTGGAATTTCAAAGCATTGATTTTCATGACTTGTGTTTTCTCCTACTTCTAAGCAAGTAAATTTGCATTGCAGGGACAAATTGTAGGCCATTACTGTAATTTGCAGAGACAGTTACCTAGTCCTTCCATCTGCACCTTGGACTTGTCTTTTGAATAAAATGAAAAAAAAGATATATTTGCATCTTCAATTTTTTAAAAATCCATTCCTACATTGGGAGAAAAAATATAAATATTATCTCTTAAATCAGAATACATCATTAGATCATAATAAGACTTGCAAACTCAGAACCTCTACCAGCAGAAATCAAGGTACAAAAGCCATGAAGAAGAGAAACCCTAGATAAGTAGTGTAATTAAATAAATGTTACCTGTAAAAATTGTGGAATCTTTGTGTGAAATGAACCAAAGCAATAAGAGCCTGGGGAGGAAATTTGGAGCATGAGGACTGTGAGTTTATATGAGGATACGAGAGAAGACGGATGGGTGTAGGGGGAAATTATTTGTGTGTTGTGATTGCATCTGTGCAGGTGGCTCTGAGTCTGCCATTAATGTTTTGTGGCACTGGCTCACATTTATCTGGACTGATACACAATCAGAATGCTTCTTGGCATGAATTTGGCCTGTGCCATCCAAAGCCCTCCCCACCTCCCTTCCTTGGGTATGGTTTGGCAGTTAAAATTCTCTCACAATTGCTAGAATAGATAAGGCTTTGCTGCTTTGGTGTGTTCCTTCTGGCATGGCTCTACAATCATCCCAGCAGGCCTTCTGCCATTCCCCAGGGCATGCCAGATGCACTTTTGGCATTGTGCTATACAAACACCATTCTTACAAGGGTCTGTGAAGTAATTTGCTGATTTTCCACAGTTGGAAAGCAAGAAACAGAGTCTTGGTATTGAGGAGGCTAGGAGGTGACCACCCGCCTTACAGTCTGCAGGAAACTGAGTGAGAAATGAAGTTGAGGTCTGGCTAGACATCTCTTCATCCATCACTATCTATGCCAAGATTGGCTTGCCTCCTTTGCCCAAGACTGATGATCAGACACTTCCACACACCAAGTAGGGCAGGCTACATGTGTCTGTGCCTTTAGGAGAGTCTTACATTCTTCAGCTGGGAGACCTTCCCAAGACCCGGCCTTAGGGTATGGTTTTAGGGTGTTTCCTCCTTCTAAGGACCGTGCAGTGCCAAGGCATAGAACCTGAGAGACGTCTTTGTCCTTTCTTCTGCTTTTGTCATTAATGTTATATATCCTAGTGGCAGTCTGGCCTTTTCACTCAGCTTGAGTGAAAATTACATTTTTTACTTATAAGGAGCTGTGTTTTGGGATCTGAACAATGGAGACACTATCTGAGGGTCTGGAACAGCCAGCACTATGAATTGTGATTTATGGCAGTGAGAGGCTATTAAGAGGTCTCAAATAAGTCTCCCTTGGGCACTTTTGCATGGCTGACAGCATCAGCTAAGGAGAATTTCTGCTAGAAATGATCCACAGTAGGGCCTCCTCTCCTGCTGTGTGTGGAGGTTTTTTTCCTATTAAAGAAGAGGGTAGCCAGCGGGGC
The DNA here is from genome assembly GCA_013396775.1 of Cephalopterus ornatus. NCBI lineage: Eukaryota > Metazoa > Chordata > Aves > Passeriformes > Cotingidae > Cephalopterus > Cephalopterus ornatus. The sequence continues at coordinate 1,675 of VZRE01005827.1, read as the reverse complement.
TTAAGAACACAAGGCATCTACTCAAAAATCCAGACAAACAAAGCCTTGGCAAAGTTAGATTTTTTCATGCATAGAAGCAGTATTTTATGTTTTGTACCCGACAGAGGTGACGAACCTTGATAGGGCTTGGCTTGGGGTACATTAGTAAATGCGTGTAGGGTATACTGATATGTGGCATTATGATAAGTAGATGGGAGTTTGACACATACGTGATGCTGAATAGATACATGGCTGAGTAAAAAGACTGAGGTGTATTTATTTATGGTAGGTCAATTTCCAACTGGGTTGTTTTGAGAGAGAGAAAGTTCAGTAGTGTAGATGAGTAGGTCTTAGTGACCGGGAACCATTCCTCGCTATGTTTAAGTTGCAGCTGTAAAGCCTGAGTGCTTTGCTCTTCTGTCTTAGAAGACAGGTGCTGTGCTGGACTGCATTGTAAAGGTCTCTGTGCTGCTGCATAGAACAGCTCACCAGAGGTCTCTGTGTTCTGTGCAGGATGCAGCAGAATGTGATGCCCTTAATGGCGGTGGGATACTAGTGTCAAGTATGGTCCTTGGTATCTTCCACTTGAAGTTCTTCTGTGGGTCTTCATAGTTTAAATTGGTTGTATGTTGCCCTGTCATGTAGCAGGTAGAGATGGCAGGGAGGTAGGAACTGAGGCCCAGTGTTTGCCACCAATGCAACATGGAAAAATGTGCTGCTGGGAGTTTAAAGCAGAGACTAAGGACTTTATTTGACATAGTTTCTGCAAACAGTTTATTGGAGGGGCTTACATGGTATGTTTGAGACAGGAAAGTCAGACATGGATTGTGTGCTGAAGCGTGTGTGATGGTGAGACACAGAGTCATAGCTGACTGTTGTACTAAAGAAAACTCCTGATGAAATGAAGGATGAATCCAACTCAAAAGAGCAATGAAGCATTTGGTTTGAGTGTTTCTACAAAGAAAAAGCAGAACTTCCATCTTGTATACTTGTTTGTTATCTTTGGAGTAGACTGGGATCATGAGACAAACAGCCTGCAGTATATTTCTCATTCACAGTAAAATAGAAAAAATTGCCAAGCTGCCTTTTTTTTTCCTTAAAAGAATTGCACACTCTTCCTTTAATTTCTTCAAATGAAAAAAAAATTACTAAGAAAACTTCTTAGTGGATCAAATCAATGTTGCTTTCTTTTATCTTGCTTGGACCAAATTGTAATATAGAGAATTTAACAGCACTGTTGGTCAGAAACTTTAAGCAGTACATAGTTACAAAAATGTCAGTGAATACCAAAAATGAAAATGAAATGCTAATATATTAATATTAATGTCTTTAAGGGATACTAAGAAGTTTGCTGGTGATACTAAATTGAGAGGAGCTGTTGACACCCAGGAGGGCAGAGAGGCCCTACAGAGTGACCTCAACAAGCTAGAGAGATAGGAAATCACCAACCATATGAAGCTCAACAAAGACAAGTTCCAAATTCTGCACTTTGGGTGGCACAACCCTGGATGTATGGACAGACTGGGAAATGAGATGCTGGGAAGAAGTGCTGTGGAAAGGGACCTGTGGGTCTTGGTTGATGGCAAGTTGAATATGAGTCAGCAGTGCCCCGCCAGCCAGGAGAGACAACCATGTCCTGGGGGTATCAGGCAAAGCATTTCCACCCAGTCAAAGGAGGGGATTGTCCCACTCTGCT
>VZRE01005826.1:0-15723 GCA_013396775.1 Cephalopterus ornatus | reverse complement strand
CAACCCGTATGATTCTATGATTCTATAATTTCTTCTACAGTAGAGGCGCTTACATTAACAGTTACTGCGAAGCTCATTAAGCAAAAATGACCTATTACATACTGTGTGAGTGGTTGAATTTGTAATTAGAATAAGAAAATTTTGGAGAATATTATTATTAGTGGGAACTATGCATAAAAGAAAATGTAATCTCTTCTCTATCATTTTGGTATGTCAGAAAATGCATGTTAACGCACTAATTCCTGTACAGAAAGTTTGGACAAAGCTTTATGAAACCCTGAAATTATTTCAATTACTAAATAAACAGAAATATATATCTCTGAGAATACTTAAATAACTGGTGATAACACCACTCCAGGTTTTTTTGTGTATTGCAGTTTTATGTCTGAAGTTAATACATAATTGCTGGGACCCTGGTACTACAAAGAAATAAATAAGACAAATCTAATATCAATAAAGTTCTCTGTTTGGTCCAAGAGTCTGAATAACTTTTTTTTTAATTTCTGGTTTTCCCCACAGGCGGGGGTGGAAGCATTTCCAGAGTCTGCTTTATGTCTTATACATAGGCATTCAAATAGTGATCTATTCAGAATTTGTATAGACAAATTCTGAATGGTTATGACATTTCATATCTGAAAGATCTAGAAAATGCAGTATGTCATGCAGACAAATTATGTATCTTCTTGACAGGTATGTAGATTGCTTGCTAATAATACTTCTAAGATTAATAGTCAGCCCTGCAAGTTATACATGATCTGACATCATATTCTGAAATTCAATCAATAAAGAAATATGATAAAACTAAAAAAAAAAAAAAAGTAAAGAGCTGTAACGATATCAGCATATTAAAAGTTTATACCACATTCATTTACAGTTAAAGAAAAATATTGGCATAGGAAGTAAAATTGCTTGAATACTTTGTTTTTCTTTCTGTTAAAAAAAGCAAACTGCACACTGGATAAATTGGCATGAGATGAGCATGGTGGAATTAAATGACTGATAAAGATATTGTAGTGTTAGGGTTTTTTCTTTCTATCATTAAAAAATCTGAATTACTTCCTCAGCTGTTTTTCAGTAGATATGTTTTAATGTTAAAAAAAAAATTCGTGTTGTATTTACTAGTTTTTGCTCTTGTTTTTCTAAACATTTCTATAATTTGATGTAATATTTGTATGCTTTCAAGTTTTTAAATTTTTGATGTTCCTTCATTTTGTTGTTTCCAGCAGAAATACGAAAAGCTGCTTCTTACAATCAAAATATCAACACAGCTCAAGTGCACAAATAAAGTTAAAATGTGTTTTTCAGGTCTGTGGTTTTTTCCAGCTGCTCTTACTGTTAAAACCAGACAGTAAATGGAATGAGTCCAAAATCACAAACAGAAGTTTTCAAATTTAAAACCCCATAAAAGTCAAAAGTATTAACACAAGAACATTAGCAGGTAGAAATACATTGTGATACCTTTTGGAAAGAATAAGTACTTGCTTCACTATGATGACTTCAGAAGTTCAAACCCTTACTTACTAAACTCTGTGTATCAGATGTGAGTGACCTTTTCAGGTTCCAACTGTTTCATTTTATGCCATTTTTTTTACTGAATCTAGGGTAGTAGGCATTCTAGATATGGATGACGCCCTAGATATGAATGAAATTAAAGAGATTCATGCAAGAAGTCGGGAAAAAAATTGCAACCAGTACGAATGTTAATTAGTCTATGAATATTACCTGAACCAGTAGGAATGTTAATTAGTCTATGAAAATTACCTTCATTCTGCTTATGATGTCCCTTTGCTTCACTGGTGCATTGGTTTGAATATGAGATGCTAAACCTGTATTTTTCTTGTGCTATTAGATCATACAATTAGAAAGGGAAGTTCTCTTCAGCACAAAATATTGGCAGATGGAATAGTAAAAGGAGATACTGAAGATCAATAATCACTATGGTACACAGAACATAAATGAGTCACTTTTTCACTCCAGGGCTAAAGGAGGCAAATGCCATGTGACCGCAGGGTCTTTTAGTTTCCTAAGGGCTGACATTCCCTATAGGACATTGGCAGATGTTTTCTTCTTGCTTAGGTCTTTTAAATACTCAGAAATTGCTGTTTAATTAGTTGCATTATGTAAGGGGTCATATTGCACATATTATAATGGGAAAGGATGGGAAAAGCAATCAGTCATTGTCAGCACATTTTTTGTACTGTTATGTATCCACTTGCTGAATATTTTCTGCACGTGTATGTCTGGTCTTGTAAGAGAGAAACATTTGCAGCATTCAAATGAGTTAATGACAAACAAAAATCAAGTTTCAGTCAAACATACAGCCTCACATCCAAATAATCTGGTTGAACGGAGCAGAAAGGAGACAATAAGGCTGAAACAAGTCAGCTCCTCTCCTACAAAACCCCAAAATATTATCACTGATTGTTTTGAAAACACCATATATAGGCAATTGAGGGAACTTCAGAAAATAGGAGCAACTTTTAGGGACACCTTTTAAGATGAGTCCAAAAGCAGGCTATGGGAGGAATAATGAAGTAAGACACCTTCTCTGAGTTGTATATGTTGAAGGCTAAGCCAAATCTTCTAGAACCAATATGGTACATTAACCTTCCTGCTAGAGCTTCAGCTGTCTGTCATTGAAGGTGAGCTTTGATGTGATTCAGCTCTGTAACCTTGGCTCAGTCTGCTGAGGAAATTGCTGAACTGTGAGGAGGTTCATAGAGCACAGTACACATATAGTAAGATTACAGATTGCAGGTAACATTGCAGGAAGAGCTAAGATTGTTCAGGTGACACTAGATAGCAGCCCAAGAATTCAAAAGGAAAAGCACTCTTGTGAGATGATATAAAATTCTAGGATAAAAAACACAATGAGAGAACTGGAAGATGGCAACTCGGCATCACTTCTGCAAGGAGCAAACACTTTCCTTCCCCTGCCAGACTGATGCTTTGTGTTCACATGTTCCCTCTGGTATGGTAAAATCTTTCTTCAGATATAGAAAAGGCTGGGAAGAGAGAGGTATAAAATGATGGTGAATGTGGGCTACAAAGATCCTTTCTTACATTCTCCAGTTTGAAAGTTAGGAATAGGAAAGCAGAGTAACTGAGGCTGAGTAAGCCTGTATTTTGAAAGGGAACTCTATAGGTTATTGCGGCACTTGTGGTTACAGTACATGGTAAAGTGTTGCTTTGCCAATGCCTCCATGACTTAAGACCTGACAAACAAACTCATCAAAGGTTATGACAAAACAGCAGGATTGTTTTCCTGGAGTTAGTAGGCTGTATTAGCTCCAGTATCATTTTCATCTACTTTTCCTAGATGTACATGTATTTTCATTGCTAAGAAATATGATGATAAAATTTTCAAGTTTGATAACAGGAATTCTTGCTCCATAACCTGTTAGATAGTTCCTTTGAGCTATTTGTCACTTTCTAATTATCCTTGAAAGGTAACAGAATGATTATTGTAAAATTTAAATTACTTCAAAATAATTCTGACTTCTTGGTTGTTATTTTTGTGATTCTGTTTTCACGTTACATTAAGGCAATTTTACATCTACTTTAAGGCCAGTGAGAGGGAACTGGACCTTTCACTGCAATATTGTGTTAAATAATGTCTATGTTTATGTCTGCTATCCTCCTCAGTTCCTTATTGGCTCTCCTGCTGTCTGGGTTTCTCTGTTCTTATGTGCTTCTTTTTATCACATTTTCAAGATTGTTGTTTCCTACACACACTACCTAACATCACTTCAGAATGTATCTGATTTTATCATTTTCTATCCACACTTGAGTTCTTATCATATTTCTATATCTCATTGCTCTCCACAGAAATATTTATAACACTAGTTTGTTAGGCTCATCATGCAGATTTCACTAGGGTGCCTCTTTATTTACTCTCTCAGCTCATTAAAAAATATGATAAAAAACAGACCTTGCTATTTATATACATCTTCAGTCTCTTAAAATGGCAAAAAACAATTCACATTACTCTTGGTCCTCCAAAATATTTTTGGCCTGTTTTATACGTTTGGTATTGCATTTCACATTTCTCCCATGTTTTGTCTCCTCCTTTTCAGGTTATTAATAATTTTTAACATTAATTATAGTGATTAAATTAGGTTGTGATATTCTCTTTGTGATTATAAATATGTTCTTTTATATAGTACAAAACTATTTGAATTTCTGAACTGGCTGTTTCTTCCTTGGATAGACACATTTTAAATCTGAAGCAAGTAACTGAAGCAAGTTTAATCCCTTATTTTTAATAGTTATCTAGCTTGTAGGATTTATAGATCCTGAGTTTTGCTGTTCATATCTCAGACTCTTTCTGAAACTTGTTGATAGAAAACTATATGTGGCATCTCTCTCTACATACATTCAAAGAAAGAATTATTTTGCACATATTTCCAATTGCTCTGCATGGAGAGATGGACATCTACGCAACAGAGCTAGACCTGAATAAATAAGTTCAGTGAGAATGAGATGGACTGATAATGTGGTGTTAAAATTTATTTCACTAAGTTAAAAAGTAGGAATACATTGGCAAAGCACAAAATACAAAGTTGAAAGGAAAGTTTGATTATGTTTTCAGAGTCATTTAGAAACATGTGCACATGGCATTATTAGTTGTTTCATATTCATCCTAACATACATACAAGGAAACTGGAATGAATTCCTATTTCAGAAGCACTAAGACCTTAAATAGAGCTGCCCTAGTTTCTAATGTATGTACGATGAGGTAGTATGTTAAGGCTTTTTCTGTCCAGCTCAAAGTAGTGGAGTTAGACAATGTAATTTATTTTTGGGAGTTCCTACATTCACACTTCAACATACCAGTGGCCTGACCCTGGACAGCAGCTAAAATCCCAACAAGTCACTTGCCCACTCTCCCAGAGGGATGGGGGATAGAGTCAGAAGGACAAAAGTAAGTGACACTCATGGACTGAGATAAAGAAAACTAACTGTGCAAGCAAAAGCAAGCAAGGAATTCATTCTACTCCCAAAGGGCAGGTATTTAGCCATTTCGAGGAAAGATGTGCCTCAACATGTGTATTGGTTGCATGGGAAGATAAATACCATAACCATAAATGTCCCCCCCTTTCTCCTCCTTTTCTTGAGCTTTTATTGCTGAGTGTGATGCTATATGGTGTGGGATATCCCTTTGGTCACTTTGGGTCCACTGTCCCGGCTGTGTCACCTCCCAGCCAACCCGGTTACAAACCCCGCTCTGGTAACCAGTCTAAAACACTGTATTGTATGAACTGCTCAAAAGCAAAGTAACTTCATCCCAGCAAGACCGAGTACAATCACATAAAATATTAAGAATCAAAATCAGTTATTCAAAGACTAGCAAACATCAAGGCTATTATGAATACTTAATGTTTCCTCTCACATTTAAACTGTTAGTACATGATCTGTAACCCTGAGATTAGCTCAGCTGGTTACAGCATAGTGCTGGTAACACCGAGGTCACAGATTGATCCCTGTAGAGGCCCTTTACTTAAGAGATGGACTTGATGATCCTTGTCAGTCCCTTCCAGCTGCTGAACATGAGCCAGCAGTGTGCCCAGATGGCCAAGAAGGCCAAAGACATTCTGGCTTGGATCAGACACAGTGGCCAGCAGGACTAAGGACATGATTCTTAACCTGTACGCAGCACTGGTGAGGCTGCACCTCAAATCCTGTGTCAAGTTCTGGAACCCTTAACTCAGGAAGGAAATTGAGGTGCTGGACTGTGTCCAGAAAAGGGCAACAAAGCTGGTAAAGGGTCTAGAGAGTAAGCCATAAGAAGAGTGGCTGAAGCAGCTGGGTTGTTTAGTCTGGATAAAAGGAAGCTCAGTGGTGTTTTTATCACTGTCTACAACTACCATAAGGAAGTTGTAGCCAGATGCGGGTCAGCCTCTTTTCCCAGTCAGCCAGCAATAGGACAAGAGGACAGACAAGCTTCAAGCTGTGCCAGGGGAGGTTCAGGTTGGACATCAGGAAGAACTTCTTCACTGAAAGGGTAGCTAAGCACATGTGAATGGGCTGCCCAGGTGGTGGAAACATTGTCCCTGAAGGTGCTCAGGAAATGACTGAATGTGGCACTTGATGGTCTGGTGTAGTTGACAAGGTGGTGATTGGACAAAGGCTAGACTTGATGATCTTGAAGTGTTTTCCCATCTAAGTGATTCTGTGATATACCAAATATTGTATTTCTTATAATACATATGGATACTATAGATGCAGTCATGAACTCTTTTGTTCCATAGAAATCCTGCAACTTCAATGGAATTAAATCTCTAAGACTGCTTGAATATGAGAATCTGGCCCTATTTTATGTAATGGCATATCGTACTGTACCTCCTGTCTCAGAATGCTTTTCATACTTTGCACCTTCATCTGGTTCCTATGACACTTTACTAAATATAGATATTGACTTCAATCTCAGATGATGCTTGGTATGTTGTCAAGGAAGATGATGAATTAAATGGCTGCTTTTCTTGATACTTATGGGCTAACTGATGCCTACAGAATATTCCACTTCCTTTCTGATTTTAACTGAGCTGCATTCTGTGTTCCCATTGGCTTCACATTGTGCAGTTAATAGGGCTTCTCTTCTTCTGAATGCTTCCATCTTAAATTTAAATGGGATTAATGCTGTGAAAAGTTCTTTTTAAATGATTAGGTTAATAATCTGGAAATTATGGCTACCCAAATAATAATCTATAACTAGAACCAGTCTCAGTATTTATTGCAATTCAATGGAAATGTGTGTGTGGGCATGTCATTCCCAGATTCCCAGGTCATAGCTCTAAGACACCCTTATTGTAACCATAACTATGATTTATCTACATTTTATTTTACCTATGGAGACTTAGCAAAAAGTGAACATGTTTTTGATTGCAGCAACAGCTGTAGATATTTCCAGGGGTCATATCACAAGCAAGGTGCCTGGCATAAATCTTGGATTAATTTAAACTTGGTTTATAGCTGAGTGGACTTCTCCTATTGTTGTTAATTTCCCATTCACATGAGCTTCTGGCTTTTCTTAAAACCATGCCAAAAAAAAAAAAGTGATAGATCATTATTCTGAAAAGTACTATCTTCCATATTTTAACTTTATATTTGCCTGTATTGCAGTCAATTTTCCTCTTGAGAAATCTTGCTTTGTTGAGAACATGGTGTGTGACTCATATGTGATTCATGGGACATGATTTTCTATACTGTATATGCCTAAAATTAACCACATGCTTAGATGCAAAATTGCCTTATTATCTCTCGTTTTGAACTCTTCTTTTAATTCTTTAGCATTTGCATTGCAAATCACATGAAAAATACAGACAGCCCCCTTTCTTACATAAGTAGAAATATATGCATGGAAATAGTAAGAGTTTATGAAAAACTGGAGATTTTTCAAATGCAGGATTTACAGGTAAGAATGAAGAACCTGTAGACATCTTGTAAGTTTCTTCCCTGCACTCCAGTTCTGTGTATGGATACATAATCCATCACTGTGATTGCTGTCACATATCTGAATTTTTTACACATCTTTCAGTAAATCTAAAAACACCTTCTCCTACGTTAAATCTTCTTCAGCAGTCAAAGAAAAAAAATTCAAGTTCTCTAAGAACTACCACAAGTTGAAAGGTGTACAAGAACCTACAGTTTTGTACAGAAGTATAAGTCTTCATAACCTCTTTAACCTCATGAAGCCCTTGATGTGGCTGAAAAGTATTTCCATTTATTAAGTACCAGTTTAAGGACCACGTTTTTTTCTGGACTTGACTTTTCCAGTAAAGATGGGAAGCACAGGTCCAAATGTGGGCTCGATTCCACTGACTGTACTGGGAATACACCAAGAGTAAATTTAGCTCAGTGTCTCCATGGATTTCTATGGTTGTTTTTTCAATTTTTCATTGCAAAGTTTGGGAAGAATTTCTCTAAGAAGTCACATTTACAGGACTGATAATGGCCAACTTGATGACGAATTATGGAAGGGGCAGATAGAACAGCTGCACTCAGAGGAACCCACACATGAGTTGAAACTTAACTCATACTGAGCAAATTCAGTTTTATACACAAACCTCCCCACTACACTCCCTTATCTATGTTGCCAATTTAAATTGGTCACCAATTTGGCTATGTTTACCCTTCTTCCATAGTAGAAGATAGAGTCCCCTGTGACACAATACTTAGACTCTTGCCTAGCTGTCAGATAGAATAACCATAAGGGTAACTGACTGCTTGGGCTACAACTAAGCTTGAGCTTACCTGTGTTGTCAGACTAGGAGCAGATTGAAATGCACAATTCCTTAAAATTTTGTAGACTGTTCCCAAATTCTGCTCGTTTTGGGATACCATCAGCATGAGCAGAAGCTCTTCCTGGTCTTTTGCTGGGGAATGTGCATGTGCAGAGGGGGAATTTAAATCTAATAGCATAAGAATCTGGAGACTGTAATGTAGGATTCCTGTTTTGCAAGGTTTTACAGGAGTTCTAAAGAAGAGTAGTAGTATTTTAACTTTGTTTTTCTTTCCATTTCAGCATGATGAAAATTCAATGAGAGAAACCCAGTAACTGAAGTAATGAGTGATGTTATTAGCTAAGTGGATGTTCATGAGTATCAGTATGAAACTGGTGTGTTAGCCCTGAGACTTATAGCACAATTCCATCCCAGACTGAGCCAATACAATAACAAATCTGCATATTACTTTCAAATGTCTCATCTTGGGAGAAAGTGTGTGTGACTATGAGATTAGTGGTGTAAGCGTGGAATTTCAGAGAATATGAATGTTTCTCAATTCAAGCATTTGTCTAGATCCTAGGCAAAATGTTACGTGGAACATCTGCTGTTTAAGGATATCAGTCTTGGGCATCTTTATAGAAGCTTTTATTGTTTATTTATTCATTAACCATGATTATTGGTTTTAAAAAATCAAGACCTCATAATGCCAAACATTTTAACTAAAACTGAAATTTACTATTAAAATTACACAGCTCAGTCGTGCTTGTCTAGCATCATCAGATATCAACTATAAAAACAGCCTTTAATCTCAGAGGATCATCTATACAATTCTCATTAAGGTTTTTTGGGTTTTTTTTTTGGTATTTTTTTTATATCCGGCCTCAAGTAATTATTTTTTACCAGTTAGCACAGCTTACAACAATTATAAAAAACCTTATGATGAAGGATATTACTAAAGCATCCCTTGCGGTCTGACCTCACCAAATGTGAATCTTCCAGATATACAATGGAGGTGGCTTTGCAAAACAAAACCTAACAACAGTAATCATAATCTTATCTGAGCATCAAGCCAAAATAAACAGCCAAATAATCACAATCGGCTAAACAAAATATATCAGTCTCCAAATGCTGTGATAGATAACCAATCTGCTAATTAACCAACATACCTATAATTGTATGAATTGATTCCAGAAACAGAAAAAAGTCAAAGAATAGAAAATTTGTAGACATGTCGATGCACTCATTTTTTTTCCAGTAAGCCTTTCTAAAAATATGATATATTTATCTCACATTTTGGTTTTATGCTTTTTTATAAAATAGTTGGATGATTTAACATAATTTATTCCTCTCTGGGAAAAATAAAGCAAATGAACCTGACATGTGCAGGATTAAATGTAATTCTTCCTAAACTTTTCACATCCTATTCCCTTCTTTAAGTTTCCTGCGCAAAAAAAAAAAAAAAAAAAAAAAAAAAANAAAAAAAAAAAAAAAGAAATGAAAAAAAAGTCTCTCTCTTTCAAGTTTTTATTTTCTCATTGACTTCTTTGATACAGCCAAATGTTTCTCATTTTGAATCCCATTGAATGAAGGAAATGCAATATATTTCAATTACAGTTGGGCTAATCTCTCTGCCAAATTTCCTGATCTGTGTAAAACTCTGACAAGAGCGCTGAATGAAATTTATAAAATTAGACATCTTTGGCTGAGTTGCTTACATCAGAATTATGAGTTTAGATGACAAAACTAATTTAAAGAATAGACTTTGCCGATATCTACTTTATAGCAATACAAATGCCACCAAGAGTCAGATGGATGACAACATTATGAAAACACAGCAAATGGGAAACCAACAGGGTCCATTTCTAAATTAGATTTATAAATTCAACCATATGAGAGTGAGCTACGTAGCTGGCACAACATCAGGGAACGGTCCACATTAGGGGAAAAAATAGAATAAGAGTAAAGAGAAAAAATGTGATTGTGACATTTCTCCCCTGTATTATATTATTCCATGCATTTCACTCCTCATCTTTCACCTTTGTTTCCACGACCAAAGCCTCATGGCTGAATTATTGTAAAAGTAACTACCTCTCTGGAGGAGACTATGCTCATTATATGAAACAAGTTTGACTTAATGATTAAATGCACTCATATTTGAACAAAACCAGAGATGCTTTCCTGCTCAAACCAAGTGACAGAACATGTTTCATTAGTGTGGTATTGAACAGGGAAACATTAAAAAGAGATGGAACTGTAGACAGGCTGAACTAGCATGAAAGAAAATGGAATAATTCCGTTCTTCCTTGCCAGATGAATATGATATTATGACAGAGGGGTATAGCATTTACCACAGATATTAACTATGAGGCCCATTCACTGGGCTCACCTATGTAAGTCACCTGTGACTTCTTATGTTGTGTTTAAAAGACTGTGAAGCACTTTCTGTAGTGAAGATGCCCATATTAGGTTTGTTACTATTAATTTTGGGCCCAGTGAAGTCTCTGTTAACTTTCATTGGTTTTACTTGGGAAAATTAGAGTAAAAGCCTATGAAAATTAACCACCATTTCCTTCACATGCAAAAAGCCATACAGCCACATCAGCTCATTGCTCCACCCAAGCTGCAGAGCCTTTCTATCAACAATCAGGTTGCATGGCCTGAGCTGAGCATGTATCGTGGTTTCACCCAGCTGGCAACCAAACACCACCAGCTGCTCTCTCACTTCCCCATCAACAGAACTGGGGAGAGAACTGGAGGGGTAAAAGCTACAAGAGTCACAGGTTGAGATAAAGACAGTTCAATAGGGAAAGCAAAAGATACACATGCAAAGGAAAACAAAGAACTGATTCACCACTTATCATGGGTGTTCCAGCATCTCCAGGAGAGCAGGGCCCCATCACATGTAATGGTTACTTAGGAAGACAAATACTATCCCTCCAAATGTTCCCCCTTCCTCCTTCTGTTTTTGGGTGTAGATTATCATAAATGGGAGAAGTCAGAAATTCTAGTTTGTATACTGTGTTGATGCGATTAATGCTGTCTATGTGAACTAGATATTATAGTAGAATGATAAAAAACATCCTCAGTACGTTTCATGGGCACTGGTGATGGACTTCAATTACAGGATGTTCATCATTCTTGTTTGCGTTTTAACTCCTTGGAGAGACATTGTTTTCTAGACCCTTTCCATCCTTGCTGTTTTGAAATATTTCTCTCTGTACCCCACATCAGACTTTGTTTTTGTACTTTCCTTATTTGTTGACAAGGGTCCGTACACTTAGGTTCAGCTTCAGGCATTGTGGAAACTTCAGTTTGGCAAAGAAAAGTGAATCCGACTTTTGGCAAGCAATGAAGGAACGTATTATTTTCAAATATTTAATTTAAAAATGAAAGTATTACACATATGGAATCTTAAAAGTTTCTCTAACAAAAGCTTTGAATTTTGCTTTCAAATTTTATGTAGAGCTTATCAGTTCTTTGGCTAAGGAGAAGAAAATCCTAATACCTCCTTTTAATGCATTATTATTACTAGTACTCAGACATGTACAGTTTTAATTTTATTATTTTTGTCAGTTATAGTCTTCCTCAGCATTTGTACAATAAAGTTTTTATACTGTTCATGTACACTATTTTGGGGGGCAAGGGGAAATTCAGGGAAAGAATGGAAATAAAAAGAAATGTAAAAAGGTAGAAAGAACATTTTTGTCACTGGAATGTAAATCAACACTTCGGCTGAGGATCTGAACCTGATAACTTTTCTGAAAATAAGCGCAAACCCCAGGCTAATATTACTTCAGTATTTCAAAAGTTGAGCAGATATACAACAACAAAGCCAAGCTTTTGAAATTGAAACAGTTGCCTGGTTTTGATTTGTTATTCCCACACAAACACAGAACATAAACTACTTCCCATTGGTACCATTTTTACCGCAAGGCATGAACTGTATAATTTGGGAGCATGAAATGTGAAACAGGCTATTTTTATGAAAGAAACAATGAGCTAAAACCATGCTTAATTCAGAATAAGAGTTCCCTTTTCCTTTACTGGTTATATGCCCAAAATGAATATTTTTGTTTTGTATTATAAAGCAAGACTTATCTCCAACTAATTTGTGCACGTTAGACTTTTGTTTGAAGGAATAAAGCTAAAATCCAACATGATGATTTGTCTGGGCTTCTTAACATCATCTTGTTTTGTAATAGCTAACATTTGCCCTATCTCAGACCTGTAATAGACTACTCAAGCTTGTTTTCAAGATCATAAACAAGACTGAAAGAGCTCCTCTCTACTCTTTCAGTCTACAGCTCCTCTCTACTCTTTCAGTCTACAGAGCACAAAAGTAAAATGATGTTTTTAAAATATTACTGTACGTATATGTCTGTCTACTGCCTGCTCTAAAATTAGAACTCAAACGGCTCTAATCATGTCCAGCTCTTAATGTTCCCCAGGAACCTATTAAATCTTTTTGACTTGCATAGCACCTATAGATGTTGCCTTCCCAGTGTGTTGGGCTCAAGCAAGTAGGAAGTATCAAGCAATGCAGAGTTTAACTTGAAAGAACTACTGGGAATTGTTAGCAAGAAACAAAACTGTAGAAATAAGGAGGAGACTCCTGAAATGGAGCAAACACAGTAGTTATAGTTTAGATTACCTGAATGGTAACAGAGATCTGTTATACCTAAGAGACCATGTTGGTTCCCAGTATTCCCAGAGTTCAGTACAGTCTTCTGAAAGGCTATATATTGACATTAGGAAGCAGAGGAGAGAGACAGGGGTATATTGTTGCAGCCTTGGAACTGACATTTGAGAGCTCTACCCAGGCAAAGGCTGAGGCATACTGAGTTTTCTGCTTCAGCAAGACACTTGATTCAAACGGGTATATTTGCAAAAAGGGAGGTTGAGAATGGGGCAGAGGGTATGCTCATGAAGTTTTCTGATGGCAGAAAATTGAGAGAAAGGGCTCATCCACCAGAGGGTAGTGCTGCCATCCAGTGGGACTTCAACAGGCTGAAGAAATGGGCTGAGAGGAGACTTGTGCGGTTCAACGAGGGGAAGTGCAAAGTCTTGCACCTGGGAAGGAACACCACCAGGCATCATAACTGGTTGAAGGATACCCAACTGTAAAATAGTTTGGCAGAAAATTACCTGGGAGTCATCCTAGTGAACACCAAGTTGACCCTAAGCCAGCATTGCCGTATTCTTGATCCCATCATAGTTCTTTCTGATCACTCAACTAAATACCCATTGAGCTAAGCAGAGATAGAGGAAGGGCGAATGATTCATACTACACTCTTGTTATTAGTGAGTTCAACTGACAGATGGGAATTGTCAGTTGCTCCCACTTAATCCAATAAATATTTGTGTAAAATGGAAGTACTCCAACAGGGGAGATAAAGAAAGACCCAGCCTGTTGTTCACAGCATTTGTCTGAGAGCAGTGTTCTACTAATATGCACATAACTGTTGTTTCTATAGATTGTATTTGTTTTAGTTTTTAGGTGATCATGCCTGAATGTTTGGTCTTGCTGGATAGGTCTAATCTTAGGCAAAAGAATGTCTAAGCAGCCAATCTTGACAGAATTTTCAGAAATGTTGCCTGATCATTACACAAACAGCAGTTCTAGAATCCCAAATGTGAAAGTGGCTTCATATTTACAAACCAGTGAAAAGGTAATTCTTCCTGGGAATTCTGGGCAGTCAGTAGTACTTATATGGTGAACTTGCATAAAGTCTAAAGTGACCTAAGATAGGTCGTAAGAAATGAAGATAACATAAGAATTGATTTGAGGAGGAAGTTTGTTGCTGTTTAAAATAGTGTTTTACTGTGAAGTCACATGGGCAGCAGAGCACAGGTCACAGCAGGACAGTAATGAAGTGTGGAAAAGGGTGTAAAGTTCTCTTTCATCCGCAGTTAAGGTTACTGGCTTGGCAATACACAGTGGTACTGCATTTAAATATGACGGCTTCAGTCCTTTCTCCAAGGATTCTCTGAGGACACATCAGGAGCCAGAGCAAGTCTTCGGAATATTCTTAAAGAAAATATGCAGCTAAGCAGTGCTGAGGATGCTGGCCTCGAGTGATATAATGATGTACACAGTCTATGCCACCGAAATACAGAAAAAATACCTGGAGAATTCTATTTTATCAACAGTTTGCAATGCCTGCAATCCTAGGCACTACCTAGCATTGCCTTTTTTGTTAGAAATCATCTTATTGAGTATATGCATCATCTTCTTTTATAACAACTGCTCCTTACAGAGAAATGAATAACATTGTTCAAAGATGTACCATATAATTCTGTGCTTTCTCTTTCTGCCAATTTTATTATCTCAATTAACTAATGATACTATTCCCAGAGCTGGAGATGCTTATGCAGAAAGAGAGATGTCTTGGCATGACAAGGCATTATAGATTGATTTTTTTAGTGCTGCTGAACAAATAAAAGCAAGAATTGAAAATGAGATGATCATGGTGTCACTCACCGAGCTCAGTAGGCTTGGTTATATCTATTTACTAGTTCTCTGAACAAGCAAAAATCAGGTCTTCTGTTCATTCACTTCTACTCACACGAACACTCACAACACAGTTTGAGTTAAACAGGGAACAGTGTTACCTGCATGCATCTGAAAAAATCTTGACATTTGAAAGCCACAATCGGCTTCATATTTTTCCACCAGCAGTTATAACACAAGCCCATGAACTGAATTTGCATGAGTTTATGATAAGGAAAAAATGAAGGGACTAGAGTGGGGACAGAAAGCCTAAATGGTCTGACTAGATATAAGAACCCCACAAATTTTTCAAGGTTTTCTTTTCTTCCTCTGGTACTATATGTAGGTACCTCAGTGTAGATGAAGCACTGTTGAAATAATAGCTGTTTGTCTGAATTGACAGTTTAAAATCATTACAAGGCAAATTAGCTCTCTATGTTTTGATCAGGGTATGTTGTCTTATGTTTTTACAGTATTGTCCTAGGTCTCTACACAGAAGTCTCTGCTCTTGTCCTCATCCTTTTCTCTTCCTCCCTCCTGCTTTCCTTGCCTTTGCCCTTCCCCTTTCTGAAAAAGCTCCAAGTGGAGGAACAGTAATAAGTCACACAAAACTATCTTTTTTGGGCTTCCTTATTTCCTTTTCACTGAAGGAATAACTGACTTGGAATTGTATGGTGTGTGATGATGAACAAATACTATATTAAGGTAATAAACAATTCTAGGGTGAAGGTTCTTGAAAAAAAAAGGAGCATGTCTTCAAAGCTGGTAATGTAACAACTCTATGGAAGTGCAACAACAGTTGCCATAACTGTATTCAGAAACTGAGAAATGCATGAGGTTGTCAATGGACTTTACCACCTAAGCTCATTAGTGCTGGATTCTTGTAGTTACCGCTCATGATAGACCGAGGATTTTGTTGGAAATCAAAATCACCTATGGCTCTATAGAGACTGAGACAGTGTGGGAACTCATTTTACAGAAGGTCTTTACAACAAGTTTAAGACAGAA